>JAPCYP010000320.1:0-77166 GCA_035048595.1 Echinosophora koreensis | reverse complement strand
AAAGGCAAATGCCATATAGACGAGTATCATAGAAAATATCAAAGCATAAAGGTATGTAGACGAGTTTAGTTTTATTGCTTCCCCTAAGTTAATTATTGTCCAAGATTATGTTAAGCTCAATTTTCAGACAAATGCTAAGTTCTATATTTCCTCCCCCTTTTGGCATCAATAAAAAATAGTGTGTAAAGGTAATCATAGCATGTTATGAAATAAGAAATTGAACCAAAAAGAAATTGTATATATATATATATATATATAAAAGTCAAGCTCATTACAATTTAATTCAAAAAGGACATCATAGACAATACATTGCATGACTACGACTAATACTAAGAGAAAATAATTGTTTGAGCCTCTCTATGTATTTACACCCGGTACGGATTTACATTGTAAATTGTAATTGCTTGCCCCGGTATGTATTTGAGGAAGATAAATCATAAAATAATTTTTTGAGCCTCTCTATGTTTCTTTTAGTTGGAGCCGATGAAAATATTATTATTTTAATCAGGTTTTCTAATTTATTTATTTCGGGACCGAAAATCTCGAAATAAGTGTAACGCAGATGAAATTAGACCGTGTCATGACTAATTAAGTAAGTACCTCACTTAATTATGTTAATTAGGCCAATTATATGATTAGATGACAACCTGTCAACTTTGCCAAAAAATCTTGCACCTTTTCCTCACAAGTAGACAACACATGTACGTTGATTGATCAAACACCATCCATTCTCTTGCACCAAATTACATTTCTTTTTGAATTAAACTTCCTCCCTTAATTCCCTTGAGTTGCATGACTACCTCCCCACACACACACACTTAAACACTTCATCAGTTCTTTCATTTCATTTGATGCATCTACAACTTCTCTCTTCAAGAACATTCATACTTTTCTTTATTTTATCTCTTCTCTTCCAAAATTCGGCGAACCCTATATATTGCAAGACAAATTTGTTTTGCAAATTCCAAGTTCATTTCCTTACTTCTCATTGAAATTGACACAGGGAAACACAAGAAGGGGGGTTGAATTGTGTTTCTTAACTTTTTTTTAGATTCTTCTCAAAAACGTTTTGCAAGCAACCAGAAGATGAAAACACTCCAATGAAAGCTTTTTGAATGAAGTGTTAATAAACTCAATATCAAATACCCACAAGTTATTTCAAAGCAAAACTAAAGAAGATAAGGGATAAGAGATTAACCAGATTTATCCGGGTCCACTCTCTTCCAACCAAGAGCTACGTCCAGTTCCTTTTACTTGAAGGTTTTATCCACTATTAACCAAATAGCTTATAAGTATTCTTTTGAACTTGCCTCTTCAGGCTTATAATCTCATAAGTATTCTACACCTCTCCAGGCACTCAAGTATTCTTTTTCAGCCAAGCGTCTTCAGACTCACTCTACCTTAAGAGTTTAAAAGATTGAGCTAAAAATAACTCACTATGTTTGCGGATATGAAGGTTTAAGCTCATAGAAACAAATACAAAGATTGTTTACAGAGAAAGTTTGAGCAGACTTTGGCACTATGATTTTTCAGAGCTTCGTTATCTTCTTTATTAGGGTCGTCCAGTATTTATAGAGAAGTGCTTCTTTCAACTCTTGTTCTTCAACGGTTTTCTAAATATGTCTGTTTAGAAATAGCATTTAATGTTGAGATCCGTTGAGTCTGATAACTTGATACTTGATCTTCAGAAAAGAGCTCTTGGTTATCAGAAAGCTCAAAGTTGAACTGTCATTTCTCTGTTGTACCTGAAAATTGCCTTTTGTCTTTCCTTGTTTGAGTAAGGTCAACTTTGCAGTGACTAGTGTCAGAAAAGAAACACATTTATGTAAATGAGGGTACTATGTTTCTTTTACCAAGATAAATAATATTTAACATTAAAACAGGCAAGCTAAGTTTACGTGAAACAAATAGATAGAAAAGTAAAAGATATGGACGAGTAATAGACAAAATTGTTTTACACTGCAGATACGTCTTTGGACGTCTACTCGATAAAGTTGATTTGATCTTCATAGGTCGTCTAGTAACTAGTGGTCTAAAAACTCATTATGGACTAGTGATAAGTCTTTGGACTTCTTTTGTTATACTAGTAGGCTCATCTAGTGAGCTTAATTCATTCATGCACACTAAACAGACGAGTTAGTTAATAAAACTAACTTTGCCATACAAATTTAATCTTTTTGTTAACATCAAAATTTTAGGGATTAAAACCATAACCACTTTAGTTCCAACATCTCCCCTTTTTTGATGATGAAATAAATACATTAAATTTGAATGAACAAAGTTTCTAAGAGGAGCAGATGGCACCCCCTACGATAATGCATTCAAACAGATATTAAAAAGAGTGTATTGGACAAGCATGTTAATAACATACATATACATTAATCAAACATATATCAAGGTCTAATCAAACCTGAAGACAGATATATCTCAGATAAACATTTATCAAAATCAATATGCAGATAAGTAAAACATGACTTCAATCAATCAAAATTCCATATCATCTCTTCTTCTCCCCCATTTTTGTCAAGGTAGAAGACCCATCATGGTCAGCTAAAAAGATTTGAAAGGAACAAAAAGGAAGAAATAAAGAATTTTAAGAGGAAGGAGGAGGAGGTGGAAGAGGAGGGTTCTGATTTTGTATGGAAAGAAGATTCTGCATCATGTTGAACATTTCTTGAAGGCTTGAATCTGTTGTTGAACTTGTTGGGAGATGAGTTCTTGCAGTTCTGGTGTGATTATGATTATACCTGTTGCAGACTTGCTTAACAACAAGAAGGAAACGCCTATCTTGGTACTTGGGCAATGGATGCTCACGTCACATGATGGGAGAAAGGTCTATGTTCCAAGAACTCAAACGTAAAGATGGTGGTTGGGTTACCTTTGGAGGTAATTAGAAAGGAAAGATAAGAAAGATTGGTAAGATTGGTAACTATCATTTTCCCTCTATAGAAAATGTACTATTAGTTGAAGGATTAAAAAGCAACTTACTTAGCATAAGTCAATTATATGATAGTGGGTTTGCTGTTTCCTTTGACAAAAACATGTGTAGTATCAAGCGTAATGATGGATTTATCTTGTTCACTGCAAAGAGGAGGAACAATCTTTATAAGATTAACTTGGAGGACCTCTCAAATCAGAGTGTGTCATGTCTAGTGTCCATTGAAGATTAGCGAAGGATTTGGCACAAGAGGCTAGATCATGCAAGCTTGAGATTAATATAAAAGCTAAATAAGCATAACCTCGTAAGAGGTCTACCAAACCTTAAGTACAGATTGGACGCTCTCTGTGATGCATGTCAAGAGGGAAAACAAGTCAACAGTTCTTTTGAATCAAAGAACATTGTTAGTACTTCTCGACCACTAGAGTTGCTACACCTTGATCTGTTTGATCCAACAAGGACTGCTTCAATTAGTGGAACGAAATATGGTCTAGTCATAGTGGACGACTACACTGGATGGACATGGGTTATGTTCTTAGCTCACAACGATGAGTCATTCAAGGTGTTTTCTATATTCTGCAAATGTGTACAGAGTGAAAAAGGCATGTGTATCACTTCAATCAGAAGTGACCATGCGGTAAAGTTTGAAAATGAGCTATTTGAAAGGTTCTGTGAAGAAAGTGGCATTATTCATAACTTCTCTACACCTAGAATACCACAGCAAAATGGTGTAGTCGAGAGAAAGAACTGATCTCTTCAAGAGATGGCTAGAACAATGCTCAGTGATAACTCTGTCCCGAGACACTTCTGGGCTGAAGCTATTAGCACTGCCTGCTACATTTATAACAAAATATACATTAGAACACTTTTCAATAAGGCTCCTTATGAATTGTGGAAAGGACGAAAGCCTAACATGTCATACTTTCATCCTTTAGGTTGTAAGTGCTTTATATTGAATACTAAAGATCAACTTGGTAAGCTTGATGCTAAAGTAGATTATAGAATTCTGCTAGGATATTCTGAATCGTCCAAAGGGTTTAGAGTCTATAACTCTAGAACTTTAATTGTTAAAGAATGTATCCATGTTAGATTTGATGATAAAATGCCTGATAAGAAATTATCAGAGCTAGATGAAGCTTTTGCAAATCTCAATCTTAAAGACTTAAGTAGTCCAGTTACATCCAAGAGTGATGATATGTCATACGTCCAACAAAATGGATCAGATGCATCAAACATCTCAACAAAGCAACAATCAAAGAGTCTGGCAATTCAAGAACTACCATCCTGAATCATAGGAAATCCAAATGACAGAGTAAGGACAAGGTCAACTGAGACACACCAATAACCCATTAAAGAAAAACCCTAATCAACTAAGAATTAATCCATGATTAACTTAGTGCGCTTATTACAAACAAAAATATTGTTATATTAAAAACGGTAAAGAATTTAAACAGTTGAACATGCACATACAGTAAACAGTAACCAGATATATACAATATATACAGTATGCCACCAATATACGAGAAATCCTAACAGAGGGATCATAAACCTAGCAAAAACTATACAGATGCTGGAAATAAAAGATACACAAAAACTGGTCACAGAGGTCCTACCATAACTACCCGACCCGCCTCTCTCAAAATACATCAAAATATCAGAAAAATCTCACAGAGGCACACCCTAGCTGGCAGACCCAACAGATCCACATCACAGCTGATATGGACGTTTGGAACTACCCTCTCCCTCCCGAAACGACGTCGGTAAACCATGGCATCGCTAGCCCTTGTCTTCCAGATGGACTCATCACTGCTCATCACCACCCTAAGGCGACGGAAGTGACACATAGTCTGCACGCTCCTCTGTCTCTTGCCTTTGTACCATGCCCACGTGGCTCCTAGCCTCGGGCCTATCCACCATGTTCCACATATCGTCAGGGAACTCCCTCTGACGAGGTGGATACCACATCTCTGGGAAAGGCAAACGCTTAGAAATCCGGTACAGGCCATCCAAGTGGAAATAAGGACCTCCTCCAAGACGTACATAGAAACTGACAAGGCCGATGTAAGTCATGAAGAATTGAGTGGTCAACCTGCCACCCACGGTCATTATGGTACATGATCTTTACATCACCCAGAACCGGGATCTTAGGAGGGATCCTCTGTAGGTAGTGTCGCTGATGATAATCCTGCCATGCAGTTGTCCCCGTCCTGCTGCTGCTCATCTATCGTATATACATACATAGAAGAATAGAGGAAGAATGAGATAAGCAACTCAAACAACATCATAAAAAGGGGATGGGGACACATAAAGCATATATCATACATACACAGCACATACAACAAGCAACAAACATCCACCGAATCACACCAACACAATACATCCTCGGAATTCACTCTCTCAGATCATTCGTCTAAGAAGTCTCACTCCTATGCATGTCGGTCTATATCTCTCATCTGGATCTCATCCCTGGGCCATTGTCCTTACCAAGCCTCACTGCTTAGAGAATGTCAGTTAGTTTGTTTAGGTAACCTTTCCGCTCGCCGTGACCAAAAGAGTGCATTCCCCTATGAGCTCGGCTCCATTAGGGATATCTTTTTCGCCTCAGAACGTCCACATGTGACGTGGATACTGAAGGTAAAGTCGCTAAAACCAGGCTATACTGGGGTACACGACACATTAGGAGCTACCTAACGGTCATTGTGAGCCTCCCAAGTCCGACTCGAACATCCCCAAGGTCTCTTCATAGACCGGTGCTACCGTAATCCGTACTCGTACTCGAGTACAACTAACCTCGTATGACTCCTAGTCATATGGCTCGCCACTTGGAAAAATGCAATGCAACAAACATCAAATTTTGTTAACATTCGAACCTTCTCACACTTTCACAGTCTCACAGCGGATGCCCAAACATCCCCGGCCTCAAAGCCATAATCTCAAGACATTACCAGGGTGCTTACACTCAACTCATCCAGACAATCCGATAACCATCCAATCCGATAACTCATTCAGTGCGTTTTGAGCATGTTTTAAGTCCAATTGGTCTCAAATTTGAAACATAAGCTCATTAACACAGAAAGAACATGATTAAGCCTTTAAACATGCTTAATCATAGTCCCATACCCTAATCAAGCATCAACCTTCAAAGAACAAGCAGATTCTTCATTTGTCTCTGAGTTGGAACCAAAGTCAGTGGACGAGGCTGTACTAGACGAAGGATGGATTCTAGCAATCCAAGAGGAACTGAACCAGTTCGAACAAAGTGAAGTTTGAACCCTAGTACCTCTTCCAAAGGACAAATCTGTAATTGGAACCAAATGTGTCTACAAAAACAAACTAGACGAGAATGGCAAAGTGGTAAGAAACAAAGCAAGACTAGTTGCTCAAGACTACTCTCAAGAGAAAGGTATTGATTATACTGAAACCTTTGCTCTAGTAGCTAGATTAGAAGCTATATGTATTTTATTATCCTTTGCTGTACATCATAATATTATGCTTTATCAAATAGATGTTAAAAGTGCATTTTTAAACTGTTTTATAAATGAAGAAGTGTATGCCATGCAACCACCATGTTTTGAAAATAAAACTCATCCTGAACTTGTATATAAGCTTAAGAAAGCCGTGTACGGTCTTAAACATGCTCCTAGAGCTTGGTATGAAATATTAAGTTCATTCTTAATGGACAATGGATTTAGTAGAGGCAAGGTAGATACAACCTTGTTTATAGTTGTGTAAATATATGTTTATGATATAATCTTTGGTGCAACTAATAAATCTCTATGTAAATAATTTTCTAAGCTGGTGCAAAAAGAGTTTGAAATGAGCATGATGAGAGAACTCAAATTCTTCATCGGTCTTCAAGTAAAGCAGACAGTGGACGAGGTGTACATTCATCAAACAAATTACACTACAGAACTCTTGAAGAAATTCAAGATAGACGACTGCAAACCAATTAACACTCCAATGCATCAAACGTCCATACTGAACAAAGATTACAAAGATAAAAAGGTAGACCGAAAGGTATACAGAGGTATGATTGGATTTCTCTTATATCTTACTGCGTCCAGACCTGATATTATGTTCATTGTTTGTTTATGTGCTCGTTTTCAATCTGACCCTACAGAGTCTCATCTCTCAGCAGTTAAGCATATCTTTAGATATTTAAAAGGTACTAGTAATATAGGTTTGTGCTTTAAGAAAAATGGTGAATACATATTAGTTGGTTTCTGTGATGCTGATCATGCTTGAGACCGTGTTGAAAGAAAAAGCACTAGTGGAGGTTGTCACTTCTTTGGAGCTAATCTGGTCTCATGGTCAAGCAAGAGGCAAAACACCATTGCCCTATCAACCACTGAAGCTGAGTACATATCTGTTGCAACCTGTTGCTCAAGACTTCTCTGGATAAAACATCAATTGGAGGACTACAATGTGTTTGTAAGTAGTATTCCACTTATATGTGATAATATTGCTGCCATCAATCTATCTAAGAATCCAATATTGTATTCTAGAGAAAAGCATATAGATATAACACATCATTTCTTTAGAGACTATGTGCAAAAAGGTGTGTTTAATATACAGTTTGTATATACTGACCAGTAATAGGCAGATATCTTTACCAAACCTCTAGCCGAGGACAGATATATTTTATTCGCAAGAATCTTAACATGGTATGTGTTAATCGATTAGACATCCAATATAGGTCGTCCAATGTGTTTGTGCAATCACATCCAATACATGCTCTGTCGTCTAATGCTTATATGTATCTTCCTGTGTGACACATCTTTTTGTTTGTTATTCTAAGAATTTATTGAATTAAATCTTTTTCTTATGAAAAATTAAATACACATTCCCTTTCTCTTTCCCTGAATTAGTTTTTGTTAATCATTAATGTAAACTGCTTTTTATAGTTTAAAAAACTGCACCATGTCAACATTTAATGCTCATGCCTTATCACCCAATTTTCTTTTATTTTAAAAATTCCATTTAAAAAAAAAAAAAAACATTCGTATTCAACAAGTTTTACTTTTTCCCTCATTCTCCCTCACAAAACTTCTCACCTGCTCTCTAATTTCTTATTCTCTCTATCTCTCTTGCAAAAACCCTTTTCTTTAACCCTCAACTCTCAAACCTTCTTCTTCTGCAAATATGGCAAGTTCATCAAATAAATGTTTCAATGTCGATACTGTTGAGGTGTACATAGGACACCATTTTAATCTCAATCTTCTCAAAGAAAATGGAGTGGATGTTAGTAGGCTCATCCGTGCTACCGGGTAGGAAGGGTTCTTTAATGAACCTGTCTCCATGTACCTTGAGTTGGTCAGAGAATTCTGGAGAAACCCTACCGCACAACAAAAGAGATTAAAAGTAGGGTGCTGGACAATGAAGTGATTGTGTTTGAGGCAACGATTTCAATAGCAATCAATTGTGCCTAATATAGGCTGACCCAAGATGACGACTTGGAAACAAACCTGGGTGGTCCTGAGGTGATCTTATACATTCTGATGAAGGGATAATACAAGGGAAAAGCCCAAGATGGTCGTTGTGAGGATGAAAGATGAAGCTAAGGTTCTTCATCAGATTTTTAATAAATCCATCTTTCACAAAGCTGGTTCAAAGGACTTCGTATCAAAGGGTTATTAGTTCTGTCTCTGTCATCTTCTGAAAGAAAAAAAATCAACCTTCCCAACATATTGTTCAATACATTGCAAAACTATGTAGTTAACAAGGAAAATTTCAATGCAATTCCCTTTGGAGTGCTTCAGTCATAAATATTTGTATCTCAGCACATCTACACCATGCTCGAGTATGGGAATCCTAATGTTCAAGCTGTTTATCTAACGACTAAAGGTCAGATATGTAACGCCCCATTTTCTCGGTAAGTGTATGAGGAAAGGATTACGCATGTTTGAAGGCTTTATCATGTTCCTTAGGTGTGAGTGAGCTTGTATTCAAGTTTGAGGTGAATCGGAGTCGAAATGGGTCCAGAACGCAAGGAAACGCAAACCGAGCGATTAATTAATAAATTAATTAATTAAGAGTTAGGATATTAAAATTAGGTCAGGAATGAGTACAATAAATTTTTTAGGAGTAGCCTAAAATAATTAAGAAAAATATTCCAGCAGTAGGTTATGCAGGAAGATGCGAAAGAAAACACCCGGTTGTGCCGACGGACGCAACACGCTGGTGACACATGTCGCGACAGGAGAAAGGTGGCCATGATGGCGCCACCTCACTTTCCACTAAACCACCTAAAATAACATCCTTATGACACTAAGCTAACTAGATATCTAATAATTCCACTAACTTACTAAAATAATATAATAATCCTAAGTTAATTAAAAAGGTAACAAAAATAAGCTAATGTCATCTTCTATCCTCCATTTGAGCGCATGTTCAGAGAAGAAAAGTGAAGGAAATTCACTATGAAGAAGCCATTTTTGTGGCTCAGAAGCTTGAGTTAAGGTGGTTGCGGATTGTCGGATTTTCAAACCAATCGCGTATTCGTGTTCGCGACTTCAACATCTTTGAGGTTTTGCCCTTGCATGTGAATCATTGAGGTAAGTCGATGTCGACGTCATCGATATTTATCCTTTTTAAGCTATTTAAATTAATTCTTCTCTTATTCTTAGTCTCAATATCATTTTCGGTGCATTTTAGGCTTTTACGAGTTTTTCTGTCAAATCAGTCGACCGGGAAATCAATCGCCGGTTCGGAGGCGAATATGACTTCGTGGGACAGTGGCTGTGTTTGTGAGTTTCCTCTTTGATTTCATATGTTTAATTCATTTCGGGTCATCATTTTGAATCATGTGTTGGTCTGTTGTTGATTCTGTGATTGTTTGTGTTTCTGCCTGTTTTTGGACCCTGTGCGTGTGCTCGGGACAATTTTTTGTCCAATGCACGTGTTCGGGAATTGATGGAAGATTCGACGTTGTTGGTTCATAGGGAGTTCCATCCAACTCCTCATCAACAGGCTCCTCCAAAAGGTCTTCTCATACGATCATATAAGAAATAAAATACAGCATACAAGAAATATAAAGGGGATAACAAACATTTATACCATCAAAGCGGAAAAGAGCACATAGTATATAATATAACAAAAGTCACAGACAAACATCACTCCAAATCAACCATCATCCATAATTCAATATATCATCCTCTACCCTCAACTCATGCAATCTAAACCTTTATGCTGACGTGGCCACTACCAATTCCTTCACACACCCCTCGTTGGGAATGTCAGTCAGTTGTTCAAGCGATATGTTCCAAATTCCCGGTGCACATTCTCTTCCATGATGAGAACGCTCATTCAAAGCAATGACACTATAGCTGTACTGTGACACCCTTCTACCCCATACCTTATAAAACATTTAATATAAAAACAATTAAAATAAAAACATGCATTTTACTGGATAATTAAAATATTTGTCCATGGGTAGAAAAGTCCCACATGAACGAGTTCACAAACGCAGAAAAATATAAACCAAGTTTAAAACAATTAAACATAACGAATAAACAACCCAACCCCGATGTCACAACTCAGAGCTGGTATAACTATTCCAGGAAAACATATCCTCAGAATACAATAGAAATAAACTAACTAAACATAAAAACAAGCCCTAACTATGAGTGGCGGCTCCTCAGAGTCACTCCTTTCCGGCTGCTCGTCATCCTCTGCAAGATGCCAATCAGGCCAAACAAACAAACAAATAACGGGGAGTAAGAATCATGTAAACATAATAGCAAGGAGGTAGGAAGTAAAGTAAATCATACAGACATGGCACCAACATAAGCATACATCAACAACATGTATAAACATACATCAACGTCATCAACATTCAACATGCTCTGTAGTGCAATGCAGTCCTACTCCGCTAAACCAACAATGCATGTGGATCCACTAAACTCGGGATGGACGACTTCGGAGTTAAATATCCACATTGAGAATCTAATCAACGTCGGAGAATCTACTCGTTGGATAGTCAACGCATCAAACCAACGAATGCCTCGTCACTGGGGGCGCAAGGAGAATCTACTTCAACCGTGGATGGCCAGATCGTCGTACTCTAGGACGACCTCCCCTATGTTGAACATTCCCTAAACAACAACTCTGATGCAATGCGTATGCATCACAACAACAACGACAACACCACCTCTATAGCTCCAACGAAATCGATCGAAGATAACAGCGGAATCGACTGCAACAACTTGCCTCACGGAATCTACCTGAGGACTTTAGCGGAATCGACCACAACACTTGGGCAAACTCTCGGCCACCAAGGTACAACAACAATACCTTAGACCCAAACCGTGGGGTTAAGGCTTCCTGGTCAAAAGCACCAAGGCATAACTCATCAGCTTGCGGTAACCCAAAAGGGTACCGACTTATCAACTCAACACCTCACCATCTCATCATCTTAATTATATTTGGTAAACATTGGCCAAGTTGTCTAATCCTTATCTTTGATTAGCTTTATCAACTCATCATCATAGGGGAATTGGGGTTTAAAACCCTTAAGTCCTTTAATTCTGTTTTCTGTCCAAGAGGGATGAGCACGGTCGTGCTTAACACGTGAGTGAGGGGCGTGCTGCCACTTAAGTGAAACACGGTCGTGCTTCCTATTAAGCATGGTCAGTGCTCCGCAGCACGGTCGTGCTCTTTGTTATGCACAGGCGTGCTTAATGCGCGACCATTATTCAGAATTCAAACTGGGAGCACGGGCGTGCTACCTGTTTAACATGGCCGTGCTGAATGCACGACAGTACTGTTCTGGGCAGAACCTGAGTCCGATTCTTAGCCAATTAGTTTGCGATTAAACTCATTAATCCTAGGTCAATTAACGACAAAAATTTCCAGATTATACTCATCATCATCAGCTCAACATTATTATCGTAGTCATGGTATCAACCAATCAATCAACATTATCCAACAATCAGTGCCCATCATCATGTTCATAACAACAATAACAACACAACCACAAAACAATTATTATGAACGTAGGCATAACATCATATATCCACAGAACCACTATCATGTTATCAAAATAACCAACAAATCAAATATATAAAACATATACTCATACAAACAAACCGGCGCTATGGGAACCCCTTTACTTTACTCTAACCCCAAGCCTATGATTACACTACCCTTCTCCTCATACCTGGATTAAAGGTAGCTCTATCAGCGTCCTAAACAGCAACCGGTTCCTTCCCTTTAAGCGGTTCACACCCAAAACAAGCCTTCAACAATGAAAACACAATCTTTATTAGTTTCCCAATACAAAAACGAAAAGGAAACCAACAAAAAGGGACGGAACATTACCTATATACGAAGTACAGACGAAACAACGTTTCCCTAGGGTCTCCAATACTCAAGAAACACATTGAGTATGAAGGAAAAGATGGAAAAAGACGTAGCAGCCACACTAGGGTTTTGGCCACTTAGATTGAGAGTTGACGGTGTAACCCTCAAGTCTGTACGACATATATAAGCTGCGCTCGGAGCACGGTCGTGCTCCTCACCAAGCTATGGGCGTGCTGGACTTAACGTCAGCGAGACGCGGTCCGCACTTGAGCACGGGCATGCTCACTGTTGAGCACGGTTGTGCTCAACTTAAACTTGGCAATGCGCGCCTGCCATTAAGCACGGGAGTGCTGGCTTATGAGCACGGGCATGCTCATGTACCAGAAAGGGACTTTTAAGCCAAAAATCCCACTAAGCCCTTAGCCAACAATTCTAACTTAGCAAACGACCTTAAGGAAAGTACTTAACAAAAAGCAGGGTGTTACATGTACAATTAACCCGGTGCACACCCTGTCCACTCCCGAGGGTGCTCACGAAAATCAATGACACTATAGCTGCACAACCTATATCTAAGGTGGAATGGTCTAGCGAGAACTTCTCGTGTATTCCAAATACACGGTTGTGAACAACAATGCAAACATATGACTCTCACCGACTCACATTAATAACAACCTAGTGCCTTAACCTTCCATCATAACCTCAACATATGTTCTATGTCACACCTCCTCTTTGAACTAGTCAACTAGGTTAGGCTCCTCTAAGTCACCATTATCCTCTCACCCAAACGAACAACATCCGAACTACACATATCTTCGCTTAAGAATCAACTAAGCACAATATTAAAAACCAGGCAGATCATGCATAACACATTAATTAACAAAATATTCCAACATCAAAATATCACATAAAGCAATTCAATAATAAAAACTATAAAGTCAATCAACCTCATATAAGATAAAATTATCCAAACATCGATAAACCTACAATCCTCAAATCATCAATGATATTTCATAAAAGCATTCAATGTGATTTTAGTCTTGTCGGTTACTCAACCACTGGTAGGGTTTAGGTTGCCCTACACAATTATTATATCATACACTACTTATCCATTCCGACGGTAGATTGGTTCTTTCCCCCACCTGAGTTAACACCGAAATCTCGAATTCAAAGCTCCTCGTTATCACCCTCGTTATCACACCACAAATTACCAAATTCACCTTCAACCAAATCAATGATATACAAGTTAATTTTTTTGAAGAAATCCTACTAACTCACTTAAGTATGAATTCGGCCAAGTCATGACCAAAAGCTAGGGTTTTCAAATCATCTTAATCTCTTAAATGTATGAGGTTGAAGTCTTAGTGGGACAATAGAAATTGGATCGACAAAAAAAAATCCCATTCCTATAATTTGTTATGAATTTCTTCATGAAACTTAACAAAAATGGGTTTTGGATAAAACTAAACAAGATTGAAATAGAAACTGATCTTGAGAAGAGAAGAAATGAGTAGGAATCTTCATGTTACCTCAAGCTAGTAGAGAAGATGAAGACAAGTTGATGATTCCTTTTCAAGTTCTTCAATTGAGTTCTTGAACTAAGTTGAAGATGATGAGTTTTGTGAAGAGAAAAGAAAGAAATGGAGTGTGATTGATGTAGATGGCCAAACTTTAGTGATAGTGAGGTTTAGAGTGATGAACTTTGAGGTTTTCTCTAAAAAATGTGAGGTTTTTGCACTAGAACTCCAATTTTTCATGTTTGGGTCGGTCAAGGGGGGATTTATATAGATTTTCCGGGAGATAATCGATTATATAGGGAGATATAATCGATTACACATATCATAATCGATTATGGAACTCCTCATAATTGATTATGCATGTTCTGTTTTCAGGTTTTTCAGTTCCAGACAGCTCATAATCGATTATGGGTTGACATATAATCGATTTTGATGATTCTGAACTTTAAGAACTCAGTCCTGAAGCCTTGTAGTTGATTATGGTGATCCAAATAATCGATTACTGGGCCAAAACAAAGAAGAAACCTCAAAATTGATTGTTTATATGGATACAAAGGATCAAGAAGGTTACTAAAACATTTATACAGTAAGTTGTTTTACCCAAATAAGTTAGTTTACACCGTTCGCGAGGCGAGACCAAGAGTCAATTTCTGTCAATAAAATTCACGGGGTGAACCCGAGAGCTCAAAGCTATTTTTCAAATTCTCGCAGGTCGAGTTAATGTTCGCAGGGCGAGACTGTAGAAGCGAATTTGGCCATAACACCTGAAATAAGACTTGTATATAATTATCTAATATTTCCAATTGCAACCAAGATCACGTCAATCATACATCTAGAACTCAAGATATGGCCAAAACCGTGAAATAGGTTACTAGGACTTTAAAAGGATTGAACCTTTCTAAGGCTGAACTTCCCCAAACATGAACTTAGACATCAAGAACAAACATAACAAGAATATTTAAATATATATAAGCCAAGACTAACACATATTAACATAGGGTAAAATTCAGGGTGTTATAGTTCCCATCTCTATCATCCACCTAGAGCAACCTCAACCATTCCTTGCTCTTAGCACAACCCTGGAAGAGGGACAAGTCGAGGCTTTTGCAGAAAGCTCGAGGACTATTGTTGCCCTTGATTCATAAGAGTTTATTTAGCAACAAGTCCAAGCACAGATTCAGGCTAACAATACCATTCTCCTTCAGGATGATGCAGAACATTTTGGCCCCAAAACCACCTCAGAACCCTCCTCTTCCACCTCCTCCTCCTTCTTCTTAGACCTTTCTGTTTCTTTTATATCCTTTTATTTCCTCTTGAACTGACAATGATGGTTCCTTTTCCTTTTTGTCTGATTACAAAAAAGGGGGAGAAGAGATTTTGGAAATTAAAATTCTGATTGAAGTTATCTTTGCATACTTGTATATTTACACACATTTAGTATTGATACTGTTATAGTATGACATGCCTGCTTAGTCTAGTTGTATATATGCTGTTAACATGCTTGTCCAATATACATGCTTATTATGTTATTGAATGCTTTCCCTTAGGGGGAGTCGTCCAACTCTCTAAAAGGCTTTGTTCAATCAAATTTAATATGTTTTTGTCATCATCAAAAAGGGGGAGATTGTTGGAACCAAAGTGGTTATGGTTAATGACCCCTAAATTTTGATGTTAACAAAAAGATTAAATTCGAAGAACAAAGTTGGTTTTATGGACTAGCTTATTTATTTAAGTGTGCAGGAACATAATAAGTCCATTAGATGAGTGAATAAGTCCATAAAAGAAGTCCAAAGACTTATTACTAAGTGTCTGTAAAACACTAATGACTAGCTCTGTCGATGTCCAAAGATACTCAACATCAATCTTAAGTAGATGTCCAGTGGTAATCAATCCGATTTATGGAATAGACGTCCAAAGGCGTACTCCCTGCTTGAGACAAGTTTGTCTGGCACTCGTCTAACTAAGTATTTCTCATGTTTAAATATTTCACGTGACTTTACCTTGCATGCTCAAAATATAAATATTGTTTTATATTGGAAAAAGAAACAAAGTGTCCTCGTTTACATAACCGCCCTTCTGCTCTGACACAGAGCTACTGCAAAGTTGACCCTACTTGAACAAGGAAAGACAAAAGGCAACTTTTCTGAAGATCAAATATCAAGTTATCCGACTCAAAAGATCCCAGCATTTAATACTATCTCTAAACGCATATATCTCGAAGATCGTTGAAGAACAAGAGTTCAAAAACACTTTGTCTATATACTGGTCGACCCCCATTGATGAAAAAAAAAATGAAGCTCTGATATCTGCTCAAATATTTCTCTGGAATCTTCATTGTATTTCACTACGAGCTTAAAATTGTTATACCCTCACACATAATGAGTTACCTTTAACTCAAATCTTTAAACTCTTAAGTTAGAGCGAGCCTGAAGAGGCTTGAATATAAAAAGAATACTTGAGTTACTAGAGAGATGCTGAATACTTGAGTGATTGTAAGCCTGAAGAGGCAAGTTAAAAGAATACTTGTAAGTTATTGCTTTATAGTGAACAAACCCTTCAAGTAGAAAGGACTGGACGTAGCTCCAAGTTGGAAGAGAGTGAACAAGGATAAATTGCTCGTGTGGTTGTTCTTTCATCCCTATCTCTTTAGTTTTTATTTTAAACTAACTCGTGGAGATTTGATATTGAGTTTATTAACAATCCTTTCAAAAAGAATTTTCTTGTGTGCTTTACACAATTCAACCCACATTCTTGTGTTTCCTTGTGTCAACTTCATATACATCCTTTGTAAAGGAAAAAGAGAACTCACTGTCCCATAATTAACTTATGCTAAGTAGATTATGTTTTAATCCTTTAACTAATAAAACATTAGATATGATAGGTAAAGGAGGTTTACCACCAATTTTACCTACTCCACAACCTTTCCTTTCTGGTTGCGACCAAAGGTCACTTGTCCACCTTGCTTACTTTGGAGGTCTAGGAACATAGACTTTTCTCATGTCATATGTCGCAAGCATCCACTATCCAGGAACCATGAGAGGTGTTTGCTTTGTCCTATTAAGGATTGTTAAGTCATAAAGTGTCTGACTCGTCATGAGTTTGACCCACACTCCTGTGGCCCCTTGTGTGTTTTGATGAACCCAAACATTAAGTAATTGATTTCACATTGAACCATCTGAATATTGCTAATCATCTACTTGAGTTGTGTAGGCCAAAGCATTCTATCTTAGCAGAACAAGTCAACAAAAGATTATGAAAGAATCAAATCGTTGCATACAAGCGTCTGACTCAAAGCTGTCTAAAAGTACAATGCGTTTGAAGCCTGACTCACTGAAGCCTACATCAACATCTCTCAGACTTATCAAACCATGAAGAAGAATAGCTAGCAGCAGTGCCAAAGCGAAGCAGTCACTAATTGTTATCTTCACTGAAAGCTAAAGGAAAAGGACTTATCCATTAAGCAAATGAAAGAAAAGAAAGTATCAAGCAATACTCTTACAGAAAATTGTTCGTTCCTACTTGACTGACTATGCTTAAGACCAAGAAGCATGAAGTAGTTATCAGTCAGAGTAATGATCAAAGTATTCGAAGAATGCAAACACTATCTTCTGAAGTAAGTTGAAAGAAGAAGGCTCAAGATTACAGATCAAGAAGTCTCACTTCAATGAAGCGTCTATCTCTCTCAGTATACGTCTAAGCCTCTGACAAAGTCAGAACCACTCTTCTGTCAGAATTAACGTGTTTGATTCAAAAGATATTCAAACATCCACAAGCTTAGAAGATGTGAAATGCTAAGTCACCTTTCGTGCTGATGCAGCATGCACCAAGGAGAAAAGCTCTCTATGAAGGAATCACTTAATCTCTTATTCAAAAGTAAGAGTGACTTGAAATATAGTTAAACTTAAAAGAAGTTTATTAATATATTTCTTATCTTCAATCGAAATCAGAGAAAGGAGAAAAGACAAAAGGGCGAAGCTATAGAAAAGCATTCCTTAAGTAAGTAAAAAGAAAATCTACTTTATCTGAGCTTTTCTAAGTATTACACAAATAAGGAAAGAACGCTGCCCAAAGCTAGAAAAGCATATCTGCTATACTCACATGTCAACAAGGAATCTTCAACGTTCTTCGAAGCATTTATTATCAAGTCAGAACGGCTATTTCCTGAAGAACAAAGCTGAAGACTCTCAAATGCATCTCAACGGATCTTTGTAGTCAAGTATAAATAGAAGAAGTCGAAGACTGAACAAAGGAGTGATGTGATACAGTGATAAACAACCAGAGAAATTACTCATCAGTGAAAAGCTATATTACTCAAAGAACAACATTCATCTTATCAAATCAATAGCTGAAAGCTTTGATCACTCACATATCTTCTTCTCAATCTGAAAAATCATTTGAAGAAGAACTCATCTGCAACTCACCAAGTTCCAAGTTCATATTCACTCTCTGTAGTGCTTAAAGATTGGTTGAATTGCTTTGTAACTTTGAAGTTGTGCTTCAAAACTCTCTCAAAACTCTCTGAGCCTGAAGAGGCTTGTTTCAAGAATACTTGTTGAGCTTGAAGAGGCTAGGTGTGCAAACAATACTTGTGGTTGAGCCTGGAGAGGCTAGGTATGCAAATAATACTCGTCTGTAACCTTGATCAGTTATAGTGTTAAAACTTGTTGAAGCCAAGGACTGGATGTAGCCCAAGGCTTGTGGGTGAACCAGGATAAATCTCTGAGTATACTCTTTCCCTATCCTTTACTTTATTATTCGGTTGTTTAACTGTTTTAAGTAACTAACTTGGGTGTGATAAATAGGTGCAAATCAGTTTGTTCAGAAAGGCGTCTGTCTCTAACTATCTCACAGTTACTGATTTTGTTTTTGTGCTTCTTAAACTCTGATTTTCGAAAACACTATTCAACCCCCTTTCTAGTGTTGTTTTGTGCCATTTCAGTTGGTATCAGAGCTCAGCCTCTGGGTTGAGCACCTCACAGTGTAGAGGAAAATATTCTGAAGAATGGCCAGTGAAGCAAGATCATGCAACAGTATGTACAATCAGGGTACATATCTGAGTAAACCACCCATGTTCAGTGGAAAAGACTATAAGTACTGAAGGAGTAAGATGAGAATGTTCATAGAGTCAACTGATCTAGATCTATGGGAAATCATATCTCAAGGTCCTTATAATCCAACTGATGAAAATGGAAATGTTATCCCTAGAAGCAGATGGACACAGACCACAAAAATATGGTTCAACTTAATGCCAAAGCAAAATATCTTCTTGTATGTTCTCTTAGCAGGTCTGAATATGATAACGTCAGTAGCTGTGAAACAACCAAAGATATCTGGAATAGACTTGAAGAACTATATGATGAAGATGATGTTGTCAAAGAAACATTTGAAGAAAGATCAGTTAACAATGCTGACAAGCTTCCATCTTCAAGTACATCAAAAGATCAACATTCTGAAGCAATCGGAGAGATGAGAAGAGTCTGGAACAAAATAAGAGCAAGAAAGCAGCAATCAGAACAGCTGGTGAGAAAATGCCACCACTCAAAAAGATGATCACTTGGGAAGATCTGGACAAAGAATCAGATGATGAGTTCAAATGTCTACTTGGAGACACTGACTCAGATTATAAGGTAAATTCTGAATTTGAGGATTTACAAGATGCCTATCATGAACTTCTCAGTGAATCTAGCTGTATTCTTGATAAGTTCAAAGAATTTAAGAAAAAGTATGTGAAGCTCACTAAGGAGCATGAATAGAAAAATCTTGAGGTCAATGAACTAATCTTAGAAAACAGAAAGCTCAAGGAAGAAATGCTTAAAGCTGAGATCATTACTGAAACATCACCATCTGAAGAAGTTTTAAATCTTCAACAGAAAGTGGAAGAGCTCACTAATGATCTTGCTAGATTTGTCAATGGAAAGAACAACCTGATGAAACTTCTCGGAAGTCAAAGGTCTAGTTTTGACAAAACTGGTAGTGGTTACATTGAAGAGAATCATGATAAAGTATCTAATAAACTCTCAGATAAACTAAAAGTTTCTATTAAATCTTCTTTTGAAATATCATGCACATTTTGTGGTAAATGTGGACATATCTCGTCCAAATGCTTTCACAAAAGAAAAGCCAAGTCTTCACAGACTAAAATGCCTAACAAAAGTGGACCCAAAAAGGTATGGGTACCAAAACACCTTATAATTCCTCTTGCAGATATATTGAGTAGAACAAAGAAGACTCCTTTAATAGAGATTGGAAAATGGACTCTCACTACTTACAATTACAAAAGAGTATATATTTCAAAGCCTCCAATTTAAGCAAGAGCATCTCAGAGAGATGGAGAAACAATAAAAGAGCTCAGTGATTTTTGAGACAAATCACTTACAAGTAAGTATTTAAAATTTTATCTTAAGAACTTTATGTGTGAATATTTTGTTTAATGCGTCTGTTAGTTTAAAACCTGTCCGATATGATGTGGACCCTCTTTAAGACTGAGAAAGACATAATTAAATTCAAAATTCTCGAATGATTAAGTGGGAAGTTAACGATGAAACGTTTCACTCCCTTCGGCTAGTTTCTCTCTCCGTATGTCAGCGTCATAAATTCTAAGTGTTTTTCATAATCCTCTCCATCACACACAACCATTCACCTTCATACTCCTCTCTCTCTAAAGTTTCTACCTTTCGCCCTTCTTCTGCTATCCCTAATATGGAAGACTCTGAAGCGAGGAAGTTAGCTATAGAACACGCAATCAAGTTTCAAGAGATCAAAGATGTTGGTTTAGACGTTCTACCAGAACTCGAGTTCGCTAGATGGATGAACTTCTTTATGATTAGAGAAAATGTCTACCCTCACATTATCAATGAGTTTTGGAAGAACTCTGCTTCATCAAGACATGCACACTTGTTCAGGGTTGTTGGTAACGTAAACGCCATGAGACACAGGTTTGACATCCGTGACATTATTCAAGCAACTGGTTGTCCCAGGGAAGGAACAGGAATGTCAGATGACTGGGAAGAGTATGAAAACAAGGAATAAGTTAATCTAACTCTGTTCGGAGACAGACTCATGGAAAGCAAGTTTGTTTGTTATCTTCTACCAAAGGCAAGGAAATTTATTGCAAATGATACTCATGTCCCCATTCCAAGATTTCTTTTGGATGACAATCAGAGGAAAGATCTCAAGAGAAAGATTGATAAGAAAATATGCACTCCAAGAGATGTGGCTGTGTATCTCGAGGATGAGAAGGGTCAATGGGATGTTGAGTCATCTGGATCTGGTTTGACAGAATATCATAAGTGGAAGAGTCCAACTCAGAATGGAAGGATCGGCTTTGTTGCTCTGCAACATTTTGGGTACGTTGGACCCTCATAACCCTTACCTCTCTATCCTTTTTCAAAAGTTATATGTTCATGGTTGTGTCTGGAACAAGAGTGTATCTTTTCAGGAACACCTTTTATATCATCTTATTCATCACATGACTTGAAGATTCCATCTTCTATGAGGATGAAAAAGAGCCTCTTCCTCCTCAAAGGTCAACTGAAAGTTTGTTTTATACCATAATCACCCATTCTATAGTTAATAGATTGAGTCTGTGGTGTAGAACTCCTGTTTATGAAGAATCTGTATCTGGAAACCTCCCTCCGTTGCACCAATTCATGTGTCTGAACTCTCTGCATCACTTCATATGCTCCATTTCTGACACCTTTCTTGTGTTAAGAAACTCTGTCATTATTCTTTTTAAAAACTGTTTGTCAAATCTGGTTATCACATCTGAACCAAATTTATCTGATATTGAGGATGAACACTATGCTTCTGTCCCTCAAGTTTTTGTATCTGTGTCTACTCCATCATTGATTAACTTATTTGCAACAGTTTCGTCTGTGATTAATCTGCTTGAAGAAGAAACAAGGAATGTGTTGGTTGTATCTTCTGAGCAAAATGAAGAAATTATAGTAGAGGAAGCTCTACAATGTGCTAAAGCTGTAATGGAAGAAGCTATGATTGCAGAAGTTTCTGCTGAGGAAACAAGTTTGGCATCTCTCTCTGCTCCTGATGTGTTGTCTGCACCCTCTTCAAATCTCCTACTTCTGCCATGGTATGATAACTACCATGAAGTAATGATTTCTGATGAAGAATTTATTGAAGCTACCCCTATCCCTGAAGTCTCAGTGCACCCCAAGAGAAGAAGAAGTCCCGCAGCCAGAACAGCAAGCTAATCAACATGAACTAAGAGCTGAACAGAATCCTGCAGTTGTCAGTGATCCTGTAGCTAGAGCTGAACTGCATGGAATGAGCCATGAAATGAAACAAGTCGTGACTTTTCTACACAAAATTCTTGAAAATATGAATTAATCTGTCTTTCGATGATGTTCCTAATTTACCCTAACTTGATCTTATATTTTAAATATATGTCTTTGTTTGAGTCGTATTTGAGGACTCAATATGTTTTGATAGCTTTTTGAGCCTTTGGTTGGACTCACATTTATCTAATTGTTGGTTAATGTTTATCTTATATCTGTTTGTTAGTACATACTGCTTTGTTATTTATCAACTTTACTTGTCTGTTTTCTAGCGAAATGCCTCCCCAAAATTACCAAAATACTTTCCTTTTTTATAATGCCAAAAGAGGGAGAACATAGAGAACATGAAGAACTTAAAGCAAAAGAAAATTAGTTTAATAAAAAAAAAAGAGCAAGAATGTATGTTAGGATAAAACTCTTCGCTGTTTTAAATATAGCATAAGTTTAAAGGGAGTCTCTAAACTTTCTTTGAATCAAAATGTTTTGATAATCTCTTATTTGTTAATGCTAAAGTTTTATCATCTTTGTCTCTTTTGCTTGTTCAATATAAAATCTTATGGAATGTTTGTCACCATCAAAAAGGGGGAGAATGTTAAGTCCTAAAGCGTCTGACTCATCATGCGTCTAACTCACACTCCTGTGGCCCCTTGTGTGTTTTGATGAACCCAAACATTAAATAATTGATTTTACATTGAACCATCTGAATATTGCTAATCATCTACTTGAGTTGTGTAGCCAAAGCATTCTATCTTATCAGAACAAGTCAACAAAAGATTATGAAAGAATCAAATCGTTGCATACAAGCATCTTACTCAAAGCTGTCTAAAAGTACAATGCGTCTGAAGCCTGACTCACTGAAGCCTACATCAACATCTCTCAGACTTATCAAACCATGAAGAAAAATAGCTAGCAGCAGTGCCAAAGCGAAGCAGTCACTAATTGTTATCTTCACTGAAAGCTAAAGGAAAAGGACTTATCCATTCATAAGCAAATGAAAGAAAAGAAAGTATCAGGCAATACTCTTATAGAAAATTGTTCGTTCCTACTTAACTGACTATGCTTAAGACCAAGAAGCATGAAGTAGTTATCAGTCAGAGTAATGATCAAAGTATTCGAAGAATGTAAACACTATCTTCTGAAGTAAGTTGAAAGAAGAAGGCTCAAGATTACAGATCAAGAAGTCTCACTTCATTGAAGCGTCTATCTCTCTCAGTATGTGTCTAAGCCTCTGACAAAGTCAGAGCCACTCTTCTGTTAGAATTAACGTGTTTGATTCAAAAGATATTCAAACATCCACAAGCTTAAAAGATGTGAAATGCTAAGTCACCTTTGGTGCTGATGAAGCACGCACCAAGGAGAAAAGCTCTCTATGAAGGAATCACTTAATCTCTGATTCAAAAGTAAGAGTGATTTGAAATATAGTTAATTAAACTTGAAAGAAGTTTATTAATATATTTCTTATCTTCAATCGAAATCAGAGAAAGGAGAAAAGACAAAAAGGCAAAGCTACAGAAAAGCATTCCTTAAGTAAGTAAGAGAAAAGCTACTTTATCTGAGCTTTTCTAAGTATTACACAAATAAGGAAAGAACGTTGCCCAAAGCTAAAAAAGCATATCTGCTATACTCACATGTCAACAAGGAATCTTCAACGTTCTTCAAAGCATTTATTATCTAGTCAGAACGGCTATTTCCTGAAGAACAAAGCTGAAGACTCTCAAATGCATCTCAACGGATCTTTGTGATTAAGTATAAATAGAAGAAGTCGAAGACTGAACAAAGGAGTGATGTGATACAGTGATAAACAACCAGAGAAATTACTCATCAGTGAAAAGCTATATTACTCAAAGAACAACATTCATCTTATCAAATCAATAGCTGAAAGCTTTGATCACTCACATACCTTCTTCTCAATCTCAAAAATCATTTGAAGAAGAACTCACCTGCAACTCACCAAGTTCCAAGTTCATATTCACTCTCTATAGTGCTTAAAGATTGGTTGAATTGCTTTGTAACTTTAAAGTTGTGCTTCAAAACTCTCTCAAAACTCTCTGAGCGTGAAGAGGCTTGTTTCAAGAATACTTGTTGAGCCTGAAGAGGCTAGGTGTGCAAACAATACTTGTGGTTAAGCCTGGAGAGGCTAGGTGTGCAAATAATACTCGTCTGTAATCTTGATTAGTTATAGTGTTAAAACTTGGTGAAGCCAAGGACTGGATGTAGCCCAAGGTTTGTGGGTGAACCAGGATAAATCTCTGAGTATACTCTTTCCCTATCCTTTACTTTATTATTTAGTTGTTTAGTTGTTTTAAGTACCTAACTTGGGTGTGATAAATAGTTGCAAATCAGTTTGTTGAGAAAGGCGTCTGTCTCTAACTATCTCACAGTTACTGATTTTGTTTTGTGCCATTTCAAGGATATCTGCAATAGGAATTATCATGGATTTAGGTACCCATATTTTCTTGGGTCTTTTCCTGTTATCGTTAGATGTCTGTGAAGACTTCTTTATCTTTTTGGGGACATACTTAGACGTGATATATCCAGTTTTTCCAAAAGTAAGTGCAGACAGGTCTATTTGAAGTAACAGAAATAGATTTGACAGTTATTTTTGAGAACTTTGTTGATTCCTTATGATGTGTCTGATTGGTATACCCCAATAGTTTAGTCAGATTATCTCTTCCATTAACAATTTTGGCAACATCAGATGTGAGCCCTTCTACTTTTTATTGAAGTTTAATTACTTCTTCAGAATGTAGAGTTTCAACTGAGATCTTAGCTTTAGACTTCTCAGTCTTTAGCCTACCATTTTCCGCAGCCAACATCTCACACTCTTGAGATTTCTGTGTATACTCATTTGAGAGCTTAACATACTGTCTCTTGATGGATTTGAAAGCTTTAGTCGGGAAATTGGATTCTTCCAAAGGTTCATCATATGCATCACTCAATTTCTCAAGTTCAGATTGTACCTCAGAGTCAGAGTCTGAATCTGTATCAGCCATCAGACATAGGTTTGCTACATGTTCCTCCTTTTCACCTTCATTGGAGCTATCTTCCAAATTTTCCCACGTGGCCATCATTCGTTTCTTCTTTTTGTTGAAGAACTTCTTGGGAGCTTGTGCTTGAGTTGAGGACACTTAGCTTTTATATGTCCAGGCTTTTTGCACTCATAGCACACTATGATATTTCTGTCAGAGGATCTAGCTTCCTTCTTGTACTTCTCCTTGTTTAAACGTCTGAAGGGCTTGTCTTTCTTGAAGTTTCTTTTCTTCCAGAGCTTCTTCATCTTCGTTGTGAGAAGTGAAAACTCATCATGATCACCTTTAGAGTCATCTTCATTTGTTTCATCAGACTCGTTGATGACTCCTCAACCTTAAAGACTTTGGATGTTGATCCTTTGGATGACTTTTTCTGAACTTTGAGGGTAATGGGTTTATTTTTGTTCTCCTTGTTCTCTTATAACAATTCTCGTTCATGAATCTGAAGGGTTCCAAGAAGCTCATCTAACTTCATGGTTGACAAGTCTTTGGCTAGAGACACTACAGTGACTAGAGATCTCCATTGTTTTGGAAGACTCCTAAGAATCTTCTAAATCTGCCCCTCAGTCTTGTATGTTTTTCCAAGAGACTTCAAGAGCTCATATTTTTTTACCAACATACTGACTTTGGTCTCCTTCAACTTGTTGGTTCCTTCATGTGCAATGGCTAGTGAATCCCACATTTCTTTTGTAGATTTACATGCACAAACTTTTTCAAACTCGTTTTGCTCAAAGCACATATGATAGCATATCTAGCTTTGGCATTGAGTTGCCATTTTGTCTTTTGTTCAGCTGTCATGTTTGCTTTTTGAACTTCTGCTCCTTTACCATCTTTAGGTACATAAGGACCTTCTTCAATGATATCTCAAAGTTCAGAAAATGTGGATTGGATAAACCACTTCATCTTTTCTTTCCAGTAGATGTAGTCTTCTGCATTAAAGTATGGAAGCCTTGGCATGGAGGCTCCTTCACCTGCATGGCTTTTGCTTGTGCTTGCCTCACCTGCCATTTCTATGTTCCAAGATCATTTCCTCTACATTGTGAGGAGATCATCCCAGAAGTTGAGCTCTGATACCAACTGAAATAACAAAAGTAAACCTGTAACACCCCCTTGGGCATTACCTCCAAATCACATACGGAAACAAATTAAAAGGAAAGTTTGCTGGTTACTTTCGGAAAACTTCTCTTATTTTTCAGAAGTCTGAAAATATAGGGTAAACATTTTTTTTTCCTTTTCTTTTGTATGGAGTGTTTTCAAAAAGGAATAGTGCACACGACTCAAACATAATATCATACCATGCTTAATAGCACACAAAAGCTAGGTTCATTTATGACTCAAAGCACTTCAACATATAAACTTTCATGAAATAATCTTTCATACTGAAATTTATAAGATCATTACAAAGTTCTTCAAAACCACCTATAACAACTTTCTTAAAATACCCGTCCCAAAAGAAACATCCTAAGCTGGTCGATCTAAAAGACAATTACTGGAAAGAACTCTGTAGTTCTCACCATAAAATCCTCACCAATCTCTTCAAGGATCGGAAGTACTATCCTTAAGTGAGGTCAGGAACTTCTCGACACCACTTGTCCTCGTGTAACAAAGCACCACAGAAAAAGGCCAGGAACACCTGATATATTGTAAGGGTGAGGTACCAATATATGGATGTATTATGATGACTACATGCCCAAACACAGAGCAACATATACAGATAAATATACATATTCAACATATAAATTATCACAAATAAATCATACCAATCGACAATTCGTCGTCGTTTTTGAAAATATGGCACTTCTATATTTCATCATTCTATCCTAGTCTCCGGAGATATCCAACACCATGAAATTTTGAAAAACAGTGAGCTGATTAGGCTCATTAGCCACCCAGGCTTCAAATTTTGGCCACACAGGTCCAACTGCCACATAGGCTCATAATCTTGGCCACACAGGCCCAACTGCCACACAGGCTTAAACTTTGGCCACACAGGCCCAAACTTTGGCCACACAGGCCCAATCTGCCTCACAGGCTCCAGTTATAAAGTTGGGCACGTCTGTCGAAAAACAATGTATGTAAAATCCTTTTATTTTCATGGCTTTTCTTTGTGCTTCGTTCTTTCCTTGTCAAGGCCCATGGCTCACGACCACCGTGAATTTTTGTGTTTTAAGACTTTTATTATTAACACAGGACATTAAAGTCCGAGTGTCCAATCACAATGGTCCTGGACTCGTGCACTGGCCCAGAAATTTGTGGTAGTAGCAAACAGTCTTTACCCCCTTTTTACTCAGTTTTACACGTTTATCACAACTCACAAAGGACACACAGTCCAAGCCACTTTTATCGGGACACACAGTCCATAATACATATATAGGACACACAGTCCACAGCGTGGTTGTGATACGGATCGTGAATCCACGTGCTAGAATTCTAGTACTTCGACGTCTCGGTTACTAGGCTCACTTTTCATCTTATTTTTCGTTCAGTGAAAAACAAAATACCAAAACCGATTTTTTTTTTTCCGTAACTCATCCAAGTTATCGGACATTTTCTTTTGAACAAAATCTTTTAAATATAAACTTTTCTTTTGAAATCCTTTTGTTTAAACTACAAGTTTTGAAAAATCCATTTTTATTTCCATAAAACCATTTTATTTTCAAATCTTCTTTTTCCTAAAACATTTGAAAATTTCCAAATAAATTCCTTTCAAGATCCAAAATGAACTTTTGTTTCCTTCAAACATTTCCAAAGAATTTGATTTTTTTTTTTTTTAGTGTAAAATCTTCTAAATTTTCATTTGAATTTTCTTCATAAAAATTGTTTTTGTTTTCTAAAATTTTCACCAAACATTAAAATTATTCAACTTCCCCTTTTTATCAAAACCTTAAACTTGTGATTTTCTTTGTAAATGTTTTCTTAAAGCTTTTATCCTTATTATTTGGGCTCTAACCAATGGTTAGGCTTCCAGACAGCAACAACAACACATATACAACCATATATAAGCTACATTCATATATTCACAAAACATTGACTAAGCATAAGAGCATGTTTATCAAGGTCAAGAAACACCTTAAGCCACAAATCAAAACTCAGCAGAACACACATAAAATCAATCATAACAACAAGTAGTTGTCATAAATAGCATCCCTCAGGCTTTCTCCGCTTACCTGATTCGACGGATAGACAAGATCTTTGTTTCCGTGTTGCCCAGAGCGAACCTCCTTTGCCCACCGCGTGCCATAAGTCTAAGAATTAAACGAATGACTTAAATTAAAACATCAAAATCATCCTATCTTTCTAAGTATAGGTTTTGGCCATGGCTAGAAAAAAAGATGATGCTAGAGATTTTTCAAACTCTTAATTCTTGGATTTACATTTGATCCAAGACTTATATATATATATATATATATATATATATATATATATATATATATATATATATATATATATATACACACTTTAATCCTATATTCTTATACCTTTAATATTAACACTTGTTTATAGACCATTTTATACCAAAAATCTTTACTTGATCATGTTAAAAGATATTATTTTCAAAATCATATTTTTCATACAAAACTTTGAGTGAACTCTTTTATAAAATCATCTTCAGGACAGCAGTGGGTTTAAATTGTGAATGATCATCCAAATGACCTTCAAAATCCTTTAAATTTTAATTGAAGGTATCCAACTCACATATACACATATTGTAGTTGGTCCCATGTCAAAATTTGAAGGCATTAATTTATTAAAAATCTCACACTGCCTCTGTTTGTACAGGATTTTCCAGAAATCCGAGTTCACCAACATACAACTTCATGGAATTGTGTCTCTTTATAACCACATGTAAAAATCTCAAATATTCAACCAAACTTTATTCATACTTTAGTAGTAACCCCAAAAATTTTATAAAAGTTTTTAACCTTCAAAACCATACTCAAAATCATCATGCAACCCATGATGTTCATAATTTCGCAGACAGAATTTGGCTATACTTTGAGAGGTGTTTTAACCCAGAAAATCTTATCCAAATACTTACATATTATATATCAAATTGAAGACCCAGAAGTCTTATTTCCAAATATTTATTTAAATTTTAGAAACACGTTTTGTATAAAAAGTTATGGGCTTACGAAAAAGTATATGTCATGCTGTCAGATTTATATTTTACATAGGTTCATCCACACCAAGTTATTATCTTCACTCTACCATCATTCACAAGCCATAAAACCAACATACAAGACATCAAAACAAAGACAAAGATGAGTAGGATTGTGTTAAGAATTTATTTGTTTATGAAAAAGATTTTCTTAAGAAATACAAGTTGAAATCATGAACACATAAAAGAATCAACATGTATTATAAAAATTTTGCAAAAATATCAACCTTTCCTCCCTTAGGGTTTCGGCCTATCCTTCAAAATAGGTCATGGGAAAGTCTTTTTCAACATGCAAGTGAAGAAATGGATAGTAAAGATGATGATAAGTAAAAAGAAATTAATTTGAATAACATGCATTAGAAGATAATCATCTTACAACAAAATAGCATGCATGTTGATAGTAGAAAATTAAAATAAAAGAGCAAGGGATTTGGATTTATACCCTCCAAATGATGATGATGATGATGATGAGCTAAAGATGAAGATGAAGTTGATTCTTAGCTTCTAAACCTCAAGATTAAAGGTTGAAGACAGTGAATAGTAAAATTGGAAATTTGGCAAGAATTTGGGAGCAAAAACCAAAATGAAGCAAATGAATAAAAGAAGTGATGAGGGGTATTTATAGGGGACGGGGGCTGCTGCCTCATAAAAAAATCTGGGATATTTTAAAATTCTAACAATTTTAATTCAATTAAAATGATGCATTTTCTAGTAAATTGAAATCAATGATTACACTATGTCATGAATAGTGATAAATAGTGACAAGGGTCACTATTCACATCAAATCAAATCTTTGCCAAACCTTGAAAAATTCAGACTTAATTATTTTGGGTTCGTTCCGGTATCGATTGTTATGTAACGGTAAAAACCGATCGTATTTTTATTCGCAAAATTTCACCCGAAAAAAATTCATATAAAAATAAATAATTTATAAAATCATAAAAATAAATATAACTGGGTTATAAAAATAAAATTTTGAATTTTCGAAATTTTTAAAATATTTTAGGATCAGTAGAGCTTAACTGACAGCGAAAACTCAAACCGTAAACGTCTGAAATTTTCTACCGAAAATCCAACTGTACATTTCTAATATAAAATAAATAAAGATGACTTAATTTGGTATATCAAAATAATTCATCACCATTTATGAAAATAAAATCTTAAATATTCATATAATCACAATTTACAGACAAGCAGAAAAATTGATGAAATGATTTGATGAAAAATCATGATGTTGTGTAATAAATGAAAACACTATTCCAATCAAATCATATCTCTTCAAATCTGTATTTAATATATTTTAAATTAATTTGTTTCGTTCCAGTTCCATTAATTTCCCGATGGTGAAAACCGATCGTATCCTCTAAACGAAAATTCACCCGAAAAATTTTAAAAAAAAAAAAATTTTGGTAATATTTATAAATAAAAATATTTAAAATCACGGGAATTGTTGTAAATATTTTAGGAAATCCAAATTTTTTTTTCGTGTCGAAATTCGTTTTTTGTATTAGTAAAGTTTTGTTGCGGCAAAAACGTAGACCGTTTTCGTCTGATATTTCAACCGAAAATTTAACTACAGTTTTCTAAAATAAGAATAAGGATAAAAATAAGCTACGAGAATAAAATTTTATTTATCAAAATAATTTTCTCTAAATTAAATTAATAATTACACATACACATACTTAAGCACGGATCATTAAAAAACAGAAAAATCGGGGTGTTACAAAACCCAAGAAGGGGGTTGAATTGTGTTAATCAAACATTTTCTAAAATTAGAAAATCCTTTTCGCATTCACAGCAAACAGATGGGTGAAAACAGATTATCAGACGAGTGACTCGTCTAATATTTTAAACAGCACACACACAAGCATAAAACAATTTAAATTTTTTGATATTCACAGATTTAACCCCTTGTTAGAAAAATAGGGCTACGTCCAATCCTTGGCAGGACCAAGTTTTCTCCACCATAACTAATCATATTACAGTACAAGTATTTTTTGCACACCTAGCCTCTTCAGGCTCACTCTTATACAAGTATTATTTACTCATCTAGCCTTTCCAAGCTCAACAATTAAAAGAGTAGGAAGTGTTTGTGTATTGAATACAGCTTGCAAATCTTTCTAGTAAACACTCAGAGTGGAATGAATATTAGAGTAAGAAACACTGCATATTAACTTCAAATGATTGAAGAAATAAAGAATGAAAGAATGAAGGAGTAAATGTGCAGATAAATGCTTTTTGAATAAATGCATTGTGTTGTTCTTCATCTTCATGGTCTTCTCTATTTATAGTCTTCAATCAATTTGATCCGTTAGAAACATTCTTCGAAAATTGATTTCTTTTGATTTGAAGTACAAGGATGCCATTAATGCCAAAGAGTCAAGTTCACTTTAGTTCTGAAGTGTTGTTCTATCAGAGGTGCAACAATGATACTTTTACACTTGCAACAAAAGGTTTTTCCTTATCAGTGCAACACTTTAGTTCAACTCCAAAAAGTACTTTCTGTTTGTAGATTCCTTAAAGACTTGAAAGAATATTTTCTTTATCCTTCTTGCTTGACGTTTGTCCAGAGGTCCTTGCTCCTTGAAGTCTTCAAATATGATTTCCTTTAATTTGGAAAAGTTGACTTGGACTTTATGTTCTGATACGTGAGAAGTAGACCGGTGCTGTCATAGCATTCAGACAAGTGTAAATTTGAGCTTCAGACTAGTGTGACTTAAGAGGCTTCTCAGTACTCTGCTTGAGACAGAGTTTGCAGTTGCAACGTCAGCGTTTAGTAGACAAGTGCTCAAGCTGATCTGACTTTGCTTCATGCTGAGCTGTCATCCATGAGAAGGATGCTTTTCAGATGAGTCACTAAAACTCATGTCAAAGTGACAGACTTGTTGTTCTGTTGCAAGTAGACAGGTCATGAGTAGACGTATAAGTCTTTTCTTATTTGTCTGCACACTTGAACAGTCTCATTATTAATTTCACATGGTTCAATGTAATCATACTTAATATATTTGGAATCATCAAAACTTAGCGAATTAACACATGAATGTGTTTTAGACGTTTGAGGTCCTAACAGGATATTGTGGTATCCATACCTGTGGGTACCCGCTACATGAAATTGCTAAAATACCTTTATATATATATATAAACAAAACGTCCTAAAATAAAATGATGCTTTTGAATTGTGTTGAAAACTTATTTTTGTTTAGACTTATAGGATTCAAGGTACTAAAACTAGGTTCTGAATTTTATTAATGTGTTGATTGAAGTACTAAGCTAGGCTTTGAAATTTTTTATATTTTTCTAAGTTGCTATATTTTATCGTATATCCACGGATAACCACAGATACCTGCGGATATTCATAAATCTGTTTAAAACCCGCTTGAACTATACCCGCGCAGATATAGGGCAGGTACGGGTAGGATATTCATCCAGTGGGGCAGGTAGTGGGGGACTATTACCCATACCCGCACCCAGAGGCGGAGGGAGGGGGAGGCCTCTAGTGGCCATGGCCTCCCCCAGCTTTTCAGATTTTTTATACACATAGAATATAGAAAGTATAGTAGAAAGAGTACGTGAAGTCATGAATATTGTGCGAAGTCTGAACATAAGCGCAAGATGATTCTTCAGTATGGCGGTGTGCTGACTATGTATTATGCTTCCCTTTCTTTTTCGTTTTTATTTCATTCTCCTTCTTCCATTCTCCATATAACACGTAAGCCTTACTTTTGTTATGGTGATGTGAACTTTTCTTTTCTTTTCTTTTCTTTTTTTTTATTTGATTATTTGTTTCTTTTCATGTTTATAGTTCCTTTTTTTTACTGTTTTTATTGAACTTATTTTTAATTATTTTATTTTTTTAATATAAAAATGTTCTTGCAAAATTTATTTTTTAGCTTTCACTAAGTAAGTTAAAGTGATGTCTAAAACAGAATTATTGACTATTTTTTAAAAGGAAGGAGACAATAAATGATGAAATATAACCTAGTGCATTATTTTGATTTTAGAAAGTAAAGTTGAAATTGTTTTTAAGCCACCCATTGAGTCACTTCCTAAAGCTATAAGAATTGAAAAAGGAAAGAATATTATTATTGGTAATGACCCCAAAAAGTGTCCACAAATTTGATATTATCCTATCAATCAATCGGATAAAATTCATAGGATATATATAATGCTAAATAAAAATATATTTGATTAATTTAAATTATATTAAGTTTTTTTTTGGGACCAAATTATATTAAGTTGTTAATCATATATCAAATTTGTTTCATTTAATTCACTTATATATTAATTGATTATTATTATTATTATTATTATTATTATTATTATTATTAATCTTGGCCCCCCTTATGAGAAATTCCTGGCTCTGCCCCTGCCCGCATCGCCCCATTTACATCTCATATTGACTCTCAGATCTCGAGAATAAAATGGCTATAATTTAAAAGTGCAATGGCTGAAAAATTAAAAGTGCGATTGGCCTCTGATCTGGAAAAGTAACTAATAGAAAATTAAAAGTGCGGCGTGCCTCTGATCCCAAAAAGTAAATAATAGTGGACCTTAGATCCCAAAAATAAAGCCAATAGCCTCAAAGCTCGAGAAATAAAATTGCAATAGAGATCGAAAATTAAGATGACGGTGGGCCTCAAATCCTAAAAATAAATGCAGCGAGCCTCAGAGCTCGAAAATTAAATGACAGTGGGTCTCATATCCTGAAAATGGTAGTAGGCCTTAGATCCTGAAAACAAATTGTGTTGAGTCAGAGCTCGCAAAATGAATTATAACAGGCCTCAGATCCCGAAAATTAAATGGGAGAGGGCCTCAGATACCGATAATTAAATGTAGTGAGCCTCATCGCTCGAAAAATAAATGACTAACGGGCCTCATAACCCAAAAAATAAATGGCAATGGGATTCAGATCCTAAAAATAATGTGCATTGATTTAAAATGTGATAAGCCTAAAAAAATTGAAGGTAAATTGCAGTGAGCCTCAGAGTTCAATAAGTGTTGTTAGCCGCATAGCTCGAAAATAACTTATAGTGAACCTCGGAGATCAAAGAATAATTGTTGTGAACCTAAGAGCTTGAAAACTAAATATGGTGAGCCTCTGAGCTCGAAAATAATTACAGTAAACCACAAAGCTCAAAAAAGAATTATACAATGGGTCTTGAGCTAAAAATCTTTATGAATTAAGTCATGAGCTAGAATTTTATGCAATGGGTCTTGAGTCAATAAATTTGAGCCTTGAGCCAAAAAATTATGAAATAGGCTTTGCGCCAAAAAAAATCAATGACTTGGGGCATGAGCTAAAAACTTCATGAAATAGTCCTTATTCCCAAAACGATGAACAAGGCCATGAGTGCGTGAATTGGGCCTGGAGTAGACCTTTTGCTAAAAGACCCAATGCCTTGAGCTATGAGCAAAACAATTTATGAATGGTGTAATATGAAGTGTTCATGCATAGTTTTAAAATGTTGATGTTTGGGGTGTGAAACCCATCGATAGAGTATATGCTTATATATGTGTATATGTTGTATGTGAGTCACACTAATGGTTATCGTGTTTATATCCATATATTAGTGTGTCACCTTTACAAACAATATCAGGTATTTTTCCTGTTGGCGAATATAAGGGAAGGACCCTTTAGATTGGAGCGTACTGAAGCTACCCTCTACTGTTATAGTATTAGTTAAGTTACGACCAGCTTAGGTTATGTTATGTTTGGAAATAATCTATGCTTATTACAGACATAAGTGTGAAAACATATGAGGCAGTATAGTTGTATGACTTATATACTATTATGTACTTAAGTGTGATTTGGTTATGTTGTTGTTATTATGAGGGTAACAAGAAGAAGAAAAAATTTATCACCATATTTTGAAAAGATAAACGGTGAGAAAACATTATTTTCTGAAAGCAACCAGCGAAATTATAATTTTATTTTCCGCAACGGGTAACCATGTGATGACCCAAGTTAGGGTGTCACAAATGGGGCCATAAATTAGATTCTTTTGCAGCGAACCTTAAGCCAAAAGAAATTATGAAATGGTCCTTGAGACGAAAAACTTTATGAATCAGGCCATGAGGCAGCAAATTTCATGTTGTGGGCCTTGAGCCAAAAAACTTTATGCAACGGGACTTGAGCCGAAATATTAAAATCATAGGACTTGAGCCAAAATTAGAGTAGGTCATGAACTGAAATTTATGAAGTAAACTCTGAGGAAAAAAAACTTTGAGTTAAACCATGAGTTAGAAAATTTATGAAAGGGGCCATGAGCCAAATAACCATGAATTAGGCCATGAGCTAAAAATTTATGGATGGGCCTTAAGCAAAGAATAACAATGATTTAGACCATGAGCCGAAAGTTTTAATGAAATAGGTCTTGAGCCAAAAAAAAATCATGACTTAAGTCATGAGCCAGAAAATTTTGGCAAAGGGCCTTAAGCTGAAAGGAGTTGAAATATACCTTGAGCTGAAAAACTTTGTAACATTGCCCTGAGCTGAAAATCTTATGAAATAAGCCTTGATCCAAAATTCTTCAGTGTGAGTTGGGCCATGAGCTGAAAACTTATGATATAGGCCTGGAGACCCAAAAACTTTTGAATTGGGCCATGAGCCACAAAATTTTACAAAAGCTGCCATGAACCAGAAATTTTTTTGAAGTAAGCCTTAAGCAAAAAAACTTTTAAATTAGACCATTCGCCAAAAAGTTTTACGAAATAGGCCTTGAGCCAAAAAAAAACATTTTGAATTGGCCCATGAGCCAAAAACTTTATGAAGTAGGCCTTGAGCCAAAAACTTTTGCAGTGGTCCTTTGAGCCAAAAGGGAGAATTAGCCCATGAGCCTTTAAACAATAAGAAACAAGCCTTGAGGCAGAAAATTTATAAGGCAATAGAATTACAATTAGTTATTCTTTTTCTTTTTTGACTAAGAAATTTTTTTCTTTCTTTCTTTTTCTTTTTTTTCCCTTTCTTTCATTTTTTTAAAAAACATTTGTGCTGGCATGCTAACTCGACACAGACTCACAAAAAAGAACTTCAAAGTGTGAAGAGTGAATATGCAGATAAATTGAACCCGATGCTTCTTAGCAAGTGTCAACAAATCAAACCTGTATTTGGACACCCTCACGGCTTCCTTTTCCTCTTAAAGTTAGACCCTGGCCCTATTGCCATTGCATAATCTTAAACACCACTTATCTCCACCTTCTCTCATTTCCAGACCTTAAATTGAAAACTTAACTACCTGTTAATCTTGATTTCTCCTTGAGAACGTCATCCACTACCCTCCCCCCCCAACCCCCAACCCCCAACCCCCAAACAAATTCACAAATTTGTGGCTTCAATGATTCCTTGAGAGATTGTCATTAGATTGTTGAACCATACTGTGGGACCTATATTTGATTATCTTGAAGCATTACCTAATGGACATCCATGGATTGACAAGTGTGTTGAGAAGGAGATTGATTAGAGAGCTTCTTTGAGAATTTTCATGTTTTCTAACTTAAGGGGTTAAGCTGTGCATATCAAACAATATATTTATGCTTTTCTCTGTGTGTTTTGTTGTTTAAAACCTTTTGATGAGTCAACCTTTCTATGTTTTTGAAAAAGTTTGGTAAAGACAATTAAACTCATTCTCGTGTTTATTCATGGTTATTTCATATACGAGATTCCATTAAAAAATAATGTGATATTTGAATAGTGAGCTACTTATTCAAGACACAATGCTATGGCATTTATTCAACAATAAATGTTTAATTCAATCTTAAAAATTAATCTTTAACAAGAAAAAAATATTTATAATTTATTTTATAGATTACCTTTATTTACTATTATATGTATTATTTTATCAACTAATATAACGAATTTGTCCGAGTTATTGAACACACATTAGTGTTTTGGGCTTCCCCTGCCAAAAGTTTTTCAAGGGTTGAGTGATAATGATTAACTAAAATAATGTTCACAATCCAACTTAAATCTTTTCACAAGTCATAAGTAATTGCACTCATGAAATACGATAAACTTTCACCCCACCAAAAATAGTGGGATACTTAAAGGTGTGCTCACCGGTCAATTTGTTTGGTTCAGGGCCGGCACAAAGGGGAAGCTGGTAAAGCTAGAGCTTTAGGCTTCAAAACAAAAAATTATTACCTATTTTAATAATATATTTTTTTTAAAAAGGTTAAGAGTCAGTTGTACAAAAGACTAAGTCGGCAGATGCACAAAAGAGAGATTATACAAGTGGAAAATAATACACCAATTGACATACTTAATTATATAATAAGGTTTGATTCTTTTCCAAATACATATATCGCTTATAGAATAAAGTTAATGATTCTCGTAACTGTTGCTTCAGCAGAAAAAAGTTTTTTAAAAGTAAAATTAATAAAATCTTATCAAAGATCAACAATGTCTCAACAAAGATTAAGTGGAATGGCTTTAGGCTAAATTACTATTTTGGTTCCTTATTTTTTTAAAAATATTCAATCGTCCCTCAATTTTTAAAATGTTCAAATTGGTTCCTTATTTATTTAAAATATTCAATTCGGTCCCTCAATTTTTAAAATGTTCAAATTGGTCCCTCATTTGTTTTAATTTATTCAACTTGGTCTTTCATTTGTTGCAATTCATTCAACTTGGTTCCGATATTTTATTCAATTTGGTCACTCATTTGTTTTAATTTATTCAACTTAATCCCTTATTTGTTTTATTTTATTCAACTTAATGGTGAAACTTAACGGAAATGACCTTTTTACTTAATGTTTGACAATTGAGGGACTAAATTGAATATTTTAAAACAAATAAGGGACCAATTTGAATATTTTAAAAATTGAGAGACCAAATTGAATATTTTAAAACAAATAAGGGACCAAAATAGTAATTTAGCCACTAGCTTTATTATCGATTGAAAAAGAATTATTAAATGAAATCGATTACAACAATTTAATAAATGATTTTGCATCCCAAAAAACAAGAAAGATAACCTTTAAATAAAAATATAATAATTTTAATAAAATTGTATTATTTGCTTTAAAAACCCTCACTTTAAAAAAATTTCGAACTAATATCAAAATCAATTGTGTCAATTTGGTTCAAATTTGCAATTTTTTCTAGGAAACTCAAACCAAAACACTATGATAAAAAAAAAGGATCGATTTGATTTGATTCTTAAAAAAAAAAGTTTCAAAAAACATGAAAAAAATGCATAAACATGTTTTAAAAAATACACAATCAATTAAGATTGAGTTTAATTGGATCGGTTCGGGTTCAATCCAAACATGCAAAAATCTGAACATTTTCATTGGTTCATTTCAGATTCTCAACGGATTGATCCAAACCAATGAATACCCTTACATAACTCTGCATATGAAGTGAATCCTTAAGAAATAATTTCACTAATAAATGAGTCCATGCATGGGATGGATTTAGGCTCTATTTTGTAAAAATAGTTGATATAATAGCTAAAAACTGAAATTTTAAATTTTTTATTTTCCTTTTTGGTAGGCAAATGTTAGTAGTTAGTTGTTATGTTAATTTTTTCTCATTTGCCAAGGTTTGAACCTTGGACCTTCTACTCCTCCAACTCCTTATACCCTTAGCTCAAACCACTTGAGCTACCTAGCCCCCTATGCTAGTTAAATGTTGAAAATCTAATTCTAATTTTAGCTTAAATCTTATAACTGAAAAACTAATTGATTGAATTTGAAGTATGTAGTAAAATTGTTTGTCGAACTAGCTTATAAATATGAAATGTCATAATAAAAGGACATTTTATACATGTGTTGTTTTTATATAAATTCTATTTTGTAATATTTATTTTAAAATAATTATTACTTTAATACTTTAGTTAATTTCAAATCATTTGCTATCTTAAAAAATAGAATATTAATATTTTATTTTCAAATACTTTTTTAATTAAATGAGATAATATAAATAAAATTAAGGTTTATTTGGTTTTTTATATAAATTTTATTTTATGAGGTAGATGTTAGATAAAGTAGGAATTTCATTTAATTAATAAGGATAAAAATGAGAATTTTTTAATAAACTATAAGTTATAAGCTAAAATGTTATTGAAAATAACGCATGAGTAAATGTATAAGTTAATGAGATAAGTTTGTTTATGAAATACTTCTAGTGGTCAAATCAACTTACAAACTAGTCAAATAAATTATGAATCTTGCTAAACTATACCTGAAAGGCATTGATTAAGAAATAAAAAATTATGTAAAAATCAAATATCCGCCTCTTAAAATAATATATACACCGCTTTTCCATAAAAAATTGTATTTTTTTTTCAATGTCTTGTTAACCGGTGTCCGGTGCCCTAAGGGCGGAATAAAAAACGAAAAATATTATATTGAAAAATATAACTTTTAAGTATAATGTATTAAATATACTACTTTACAAAACAAAATTTTTATCTTTTGATCTCTTAATCACTTTTTTTAAACACCGATTAGCATTTGCCTTTTTATTATGGGAAAAGTGTAAATGCATCCCCTAAATTTTAGCTCATTTGTAAATAGTCATCTTAAACTATTTTTTCTTCCCAATTAGTCCTTAAACTCCTACTATTAGTAAAATCAATCCTACAACTATTTTTTTGTCATATTTAGTCCTTAAACTCTTAGTATTAGTAAAATTAATCCTTTTATTAACTCTCAGTTAGATCACTAACGGTGAATAAATCAAATCATTCATTTCGCTTAGATTCAATATGTTGATTGTACCTTTTAAAATGTTATTTTTTTTAAAAAAATAACAACAAAGTCTCGAGGCTTGTTAGCTGAACGATTGATTTTACTAATAGCATGAGTTTAAAGACTAATCATGATAAAAAATTAGTTGAATTACTGATTTTACTAATAATAGGAATTTAAGGACTAATCGAAAAAAAAAAAAAATTGAAGATGCCTATTTACAACTAGATGCTTATTTATATAACCGTGATTAACATTCTCCACCCGTCATAAGGTAACTTATTTGTTATTTCAGTTGCAACAAAGTGATGATTATCTGCGTACTGCGTACAGAGGGTAAGCCGATGAGTTGTACGTGGCCAAGCGGTCTCGTGAAAAGACCATGCCGATGCTCCACGTGGCAACCTCATAACTGCTTTATTTCTGTCTTTTTCCCTCTCATATATTTTCTCACGCTCTCTCTCTTATTCCCGGAAAAGAGAAAAAAGAAAGAAGGATGAATAGCATCTGAAAGAAACATACTTTCCCCATCGCGATCACCAACTCTTTTTCAACTACTCCTTCCTACCTCATCACATCACATATAATCTAATTTCTCATTCAAGATTCTTCCACTTCCGAACCACTCCACCTAACAACACACCAACACGCTTTCGTTATTCTCTGTTCATCATCCATGGCGGAATCATCGCCAGCGAAGACTCTTCGCCGCTCGAGCTCTTCCTTCAGTGACAATTCAGTGTATTTGGACGCCGAGACTAGTGGAACCAAATCTGACATTACTACTACTTCTTCATCTTCAGGTATTTTCTTCGATTTTTTCTTTTATTTGTTGTTGTTTTTTCGTTATTTTTCTGGTAGCATTTGGGGGATTGCGTTGTGAGGTAGCGCAAAGATAAATGATATAGAATTTATTGAAAGATGAATGCTAGCAAGACACTCTTTTCAATTCTCATTTCAATAGAATCTGTCATTGGTGGATTTGATGTGAGACTCGGACCAGTCCACTTTCTATTTAGTGATTTCACGTGAATTCCATCAATAATAAATATATTAAAAAGAGTTTTCAAGAGAGTGTGATGTGCTTACTTGCTCTTTGTCGAAACTGTTCTTTTATTGACATAAAAAATGGAACAATAATCAACAATGAAGTCCAAAATCTGGTTAACGACGTGTTGAATTTGATTAATGAGTATATCAAGATGGGTAACTCATTAACCCTCCGCTGAACTGCATTAACCAAGAATTTACACATCATTAATTAGGTTGTCGATTAACGAGTTTCCCATTACCCATCTATTACACGTGTAGCTATTAATCAAGTTAACACGTCATTAACCTTGATTTTGAACGTCATTAACTAATTATTGATTGTTGTCACATTTTGTGTGCCCAAGTAATATTTTTGTTGTAGAAATAGAATACATGTAATAAAAAACCAAATTATTTTCGTGTGATTATATGTATATTTTTTGTTTGGATTGGCCTTACGCAGGACATATTGACAGGAACTCAATTACGCCGAATGTTGCAGAACCTATGGACTTGGCAGAACCATCAAATCAGGGTCACCTTATGAATGCTGATAAAGTTAAAAAGAACAACAGAATGAGTGCATTGGCTTCTAAGTTCTTTGATGAGAAAGTTCCCCTCAAGAAAAGGGTTTGGCAAATCACTGTTTTATGCAAACTTACTTCTTTTAAGTGGGAACGTTGTTGTAGTTATGTTAGAGAAATTTGATTTATGCATCAACTTAGAGAGTAGGGAAGTCATGGGACTTATGAGTTACTAATGCTGTTTTAAATGTGTGCCTGTCTGAGAATCTGTTCAAAGTTCAATTTAGCAAGAGCTACCAAAATATTATGCAACACAATTATCCTGTTTATGAAAATGTCTCTACTTATACCGGTGGTGGTTCCTGTATTTTCAGTAGGAATGTTGTTGTCAGAGAAACTATATATTTAAGCATCAACCTAAATTGTAGGGAGGTGTTCTGGCACGTGTAAGCTGCGATGATGTTTTGAATGTGGACTGGTTGCGAATCTGTTCAAGTTCAACTTACCAAGAGCTACCATATTACCATCAAGATAACAGTAGTGTTAATACACTGGCCCTGTATTTTCATTTTTCTGTCTATTTTTCTTAACTTGAGCATTAGTCTCTGACCAAAGTTCTTATAGCCCATAAAACAAACAATCACAGAATAAAATACATATTAAAGAAAAAGGAAAAGGAAGAAAACGAAATGTGCAGTAACTGAATGTTGAGGACCATGGAACTAGTAAAAATTTCGTATCCAAAGAAGTTAAGATTTAGAAAGAAAACAAATGATAAGCTAAACCAGAAGTCCCTTTATGTCTTTTTTCCACACTGGGTTTTAACACAGGCACTGAAGTATAGATTTATGATACGTTGCTCTCAAACATACATATGACATATCCCCATATACACGGGAAGTACTATGATTTGTTTATTGCCTTGTTATAGCCATATAACTTGCTGAGTATGATGACATTCATTCTATATGCCTTGCATCTCCTAACGTTATAAATGATTTATATGACTAAAATCATGATTTAATGCTCTTAAACTCTGACATTCTTCTATATGCCTTGCACCTCCTAATGTTACTTTAAATGACTTCTATGATTCTAAAATCATAATTTCATGCTCTTAAATTCTATACTTGCTTAATTTTTGAATCCTGGAAAATTGTTTGTAAATGTTGTAGCTCCGATGGCTAAAACGTGCGTCCATGGTTAAGGATGATGGTACGGTTGAATTTGAAGTTCCAGGAGATATTAAGCATGATTCTCTAGACATTGGAACCGGGGTTACCCATCCTGAAGTTCAAGATGAAGAATCTGATGAGGCAACACTTGTTCACAATATTCGGCCACTTCAAATTGCAATGCTTATAGTTGGCACACGAGGAGATGTCCAGCCATTTGTTGCCATCGCGAAGCGTCTGCAGGTTTTTTGCATTCCTGGTTTCTTTAGCATTAGTTTTTATGCAATGATCATTTGCTTGACCAATGAGTTGTACATCATTGCTTTTTTCATGTGTTTGGGATTACGACTTCTTTGGAGGAAAGACATCAGCCTTATGGAAATAGCAAGGGTTTGAAGAGTTTAAATTTTTTTTTTCCTGGCAGTGTTTCAGAACAGTAAAAGTTAGGATATTCGATATTTTGGCTGAAGTTGTAAGTTTTAGCCATGGCTATGGTTGTGGTTATGGGTTGCAGGTTTATTAGATTTTGGGTCTAACTCAATCCCAAAAAGCTAGCTCATAGGATGAGGATTGCCCACTACTTATAAGTTCTTATTAGATACTATCTCTAGTCATTGTGGGACTTGGGTTTTTTCCCAATACACCCCCTTACGCCCAGCACTATTGGGCTTGGTGCGTAGATAACATGGTGGGTTGCCCAACAATGGATCTAGGATAACTCTGATACTATATTAGATTTTGGGCCTAACTCAATCCCGAAAGCTAGCTCATAGGATGAGGATTGCCCACTACTTATAAGTTCTTATTAGATACTATCTCTAGTCAATGTGGGACTTGGGTTTTTTCCCAATGTTGATGTGGTTGCGGAGTGCCACAAGCCCACAACACAATACGGCTACATCACATGATCCAGTCTGCAATTTAAAACTTTAGTTATATTAGTGAAAGAAGCTCTTCTGAAGCTATAGTTAGAAAAACATGATACTCTGGACACTTTATAACTATCTTGATAAATCCTTGGATTACATTGGACTAAATAATAATTAATAATTAATAAACATTGGATGAGTGGTCTAAGACACTGCTTTGGTTTGCTGAGTTGCTTTTAAAAATCTGGGAACATAACCGGTCTCCTCTTAGTCTTAGTAATGTGTGGTTCAGGAGTTCTTTTTCAAGTGGATATCAAGCTTACATTAATTTTATGGTTTGAACTTTTAAATTTATTTCAGTTGGTCTTTTCATATGATGTCCTTACCTCTTCCAACAATTGCAAAATCACATGATTTTCCTTCTCTCTCTTAAGTTATCCACGTCCAAACTACTGTTATTTGTTGCAGTTCATAAGGAAAAGGCAACTTAGTGCCTCAGAGACACGAGTAGGATGAAAGCAACTTCATAGTTGCAACATTTTTACCCAAAATATAGGCTCATGCAACTATATAACCCTTTCATATGGCTTCCTATGCATCCGCCCCATAGAAATTTTAGCTGATCCAGATATCCAGTCATTTGTTTTTTTCATCGTGGGTGAAACTTTCAGCCTCTCCTGTGTTCCATAATGGGTCTCAAACATCACTTTTTAGTTATTATAGTACATTGTCAAACTCCTGACACTTTCTAAACTCTTGGAGTTTTTATTTTGTTTAACCTAAGCACATCATTCTTTTCTCCTTGATAAGCACAGTTTTTGTAACCAAGTCAATCTTGTGTAATGCAACCTGATTGAGGCTGAAGCTTGTTTGCAGGAATATGGCCACCGGATTAGGCTGGCTACTCATAAGAATTTCAAAGATTTTGTCTTGAATGAAGGCTTGGAGTTTTACCCTTTAGGTGGAGATCCCAAAGTTCTTGCTGGTTGTAAGTGTTTCTATCTCATCTAAATATGATCTTGCTAGATTCAAATTGTTGTAATGATTTAAAGGGTAATTAATGACATCACCCGGTAATAGTCACTGGAATTGTCTTTTTTTAATAGCTTGACATTGCAGTCTTGAATCACGGATAGTGGGACTTTCTTATGTCGTTCTCTTTTCTTATGATTCAACTCAAACATAATTTAGATGAATATATCTTTGCCAATGAGCTAGGTCTGATTGCACCAACCCCCCTTTAACAGGAAATGTCATTTTTGTCATAGATATTTATTAAAAAGATGAAGAAAATTATAGCTTGAATTGATGCAATGTCAGATTAAGAGATGTTCAAATATGTAAATCTACTTCAATAGAAAGCAATTGGAAGAATCAATGTCAACTCAAGAAATGGGATTTACTTTATAAGAGTGAAAGATTTAGAGTTTTGCACATGTGTGCCATACTATTAGGAGCGGAATGTTTATAATACTGGTTTCAAATACAAATACATGTAGCCATCTGATGAATATATTTGTTCTCTATTCATGATTTCAATTTATTTATATAATCATGTACATATGTTTTCTTCAGATATGGTCAAGAATAAAGGCTTCTTGCCATCAGGACCTTCAGAAATACAGATACAAAGAAATCAGATAAAGGATATTATTAACTCTTTACTTCCTGCATGCAACGAGCCTGACCCGGATTCTAATATCCCATTTAGAGCAGAAGCGATAATTGCCAATCCTCCAGCATATGGTTAGATTTGAATTTATTTTATTTTTCTTATTTGATCATGCTATGCTCACAATTGTAAATAACGTTGACAGTGGAATCTCCAAATGATAAGAGATTGTGTAGTAACCAAAAGAAGGTTTAACAAAAAACTTGATGACTGATAAAATTTAAGGATTTGAATCCTCTAAAGTGCTGCTAGCACTTTAGAGGATTCAATTCCTTACTGGGTATACTTTACAGAGTAAAGTGCAAATGGTAATCTCACAGTTCATTATTTTAGACAAATTTTATCTGTTATCAATCAATAGTTGTCAATTCAGCACTTTATAGAGTAAAGTGCACCATGCACTTTAGAAGATCTCAATCTAAATTTTAAATTATATTTGCCAATTGTAATTAGTTTAACTTTAGACCCTATGATGAAATAGCCAGAGGAAACTATTAGAATTTGGGCCTAACTCAATCCCAAAAGTTAGCTCATGAGATGAGGATTGCCCACTAATTATAGGCTCTTATTAGACACTATCTATAATCAATGTAGGACTTGAATTTTTCCCGATGCACCCCTTATGCCCAGCACTATTGGGCTTGGTGCGTGGATAATATGGTGGGTGGCCCAACAATGGATCTAAGATAGCTCTGATACCATATTAGATTTTGGGCCTAACTCAATCCCAAAATCTAGCTCATAAGATGATGATTGCCCACTACTTATAAGATCTTGTTAGACACTATCTCTGATCAATGTGGGACTTGGGTTTTTTTCCAATACACCCCCTCACACCCAGCACTATTGGACTTGGTGTGTGGATAATATGGTGGGTGACCCAACAATGGATCTAGGATAGCTTTGATACCATCTTAGAATTTGGGTTTGGGCCAAACTCAATCCCAAAAGCTAGCTCATAGGATGAGGATAGCCCACTACTTATAAGATCTTATTAGGCACTATCTCTGATCAATGTGGGGCTTGGGTTTTTTCCCAAAAGCTAGCTCTAATACCATCTTAAAATTTAAGTTTGGGCCTAACTCAACTTCAAAAGCTAGCTTGTAAGGTGAAGGTTGCCCCTTACTTATAAGCACTCTTCAGGCCATACCACTATCCAATGTGGGACTCCAACACACCCCTTCACGCCTAAGGCTGGACATCTGGAGCGTGAAGTTTGCAGGACTGGACATCTGCTGGTGGCCCAACGGATCTAGGATAAGCTCTGATACCATATTAGAATTTGGGCCTAACTCAATCCCAAAAGCTCGTTCATGAGATGAGGATTTCCCACTAATTATAGGCTTTTATTAGACACTATCTCTAGGCAAGACGACTTGGATTTTTCCCAATAAAAACATTGGTGGATTTTTTCTTCTTTTTCTTATGTCGTCCGGCAGCTTGTGATACTGATGGAATGGAGGTCTTACAAGGAGACCTCTCTAGAGTGGCTTTTCAGCAGGTTTTAGTTTCCAAAATTACAGTTCCGATGAGACCTTAAATTACAAGGTTTCTGGAGAATATGTTGATTGAGTTTGGAAAGATTGAATTTGAAGAGTGGAGCAAGTCAAAGGGTTAGAATGCAAGTGCTTATTGGCAGCAGCATATTTCTGGTTATATTTATTTGTAGTTGTAGGGAAATTTGTATGCTAACAGCCAGAGGAATTACGACTTTTGGGACTTGAAGCACTTGGAGACAATTAGACAAAGGTTTTCCCTAAAATGCTTGAGTGAATAGCACCCAGTAAGTTGAATATTTATGTACACTAGGACGACCGATCGGACACTTCTGAGGTGGACGCCGGTGGTAGTTTGGTCGTCGGACACCTTGCAAACAATGGGCCAGTGCTTAACAGCAGCTGAAACCCCAAACAAAAACACCAGGAAGAACCAAATAGGCTCTAGATACCAACTTGAATATAAAACTGAATATTTCACTATATTGATAATGAAAAGGACTACAAGATATATATACACTTGACTATGCACTTGATTCCTAGAACGTTAAAAGTCTATGATAAGTCCTAGGAGAAATATACAATGAACATAAGAATACAATGGATGAGACTCCACCGTCCACACCGTCCACATAAATCCACCGTCCACATATATTAATTATATTTAACACTTATAAAATGCTGAGTGATCCGTCTCACTGCGAACTATACCAAATTGTTGCACAACTTCACTAAATCTACCAAACAAACACTGAGGAGATTGTTTAAGACCATACAAAGACTTGTACAATCTGCAAATTTATGCTGACTCGCCCTAAGCAGCAAACCTAGGTGGTTGCTCATTTGATTCCTTATTTTTAGGGTATCATTTAATTCACCTTTGTCTATATATTGTAACTTTCTGTACACAATTATTAAAGGAATAATATTCAAACATTCAAACATTCCTTCGTTTCTATATGGTATCAGCAGCCTAGGACGTTCCTAGGGCTTGCCTTTGTTTTTTTTTTTTTTCGGTTCTGAGCAGCCCGATTGTTGTCTCCTTTGCTGCCTTATTGCTGCCTGAACAGTAAAATAGCCAAACACCACCCGCCGCCGCCGTTTCTGGTCTCACCGCCCTCGCCGGACTGCTCATCGGCCCTTTTCCGGCCACCCCACAAAAACCCATCCCAAACCGCCGAGCCACGCGCCGCTGCACTGTCAGCGCGTGCGTGCCACGCGCTGCCCTCTAGACCGCCGTTCACAGCGCGACCGCCACCGTTCTGATCGCCGGCTCCTCCCCGTCCTTTTCTGACCAGTTTCAGGCCAAAACAGAATGACTTCAGAAGACACCCAGACCTCCACCACCGTCATGCCGCCTCCGCCTCCGCCTCCAGCCGTTGCTGCACTAAATCCAAATGATCTTCCAGTTCTACACCTTTCTTATCACCTCAACGGAAAGAATTATCTCCAATGGGCCCAGGTCATTCGCATCACTCTCAAGGGTCGTCGGAAGTTGTCTCACATAGTTGGGGATCCTCCGAAGGCAGACGACCCACAGTTCGACATATGGGATGATGAAGATTCTTTGATTATGACTTGGCTTTGGAACTCTATGATCCCAGACATCAGTAAGAATTGTATGTTCTTTGCAGCTGCACGTGAAATTTGGGATAGTTGTAATCAGAGTTTTTCTATGAAATAAGATATTGCTGCTTGTTATGAATTGGAAAACACAATTTTTAACACTAAGCAAGGATCTCTTCTCGTCACTGATTATTATGGTACTCTGAATGGTTTATGGATTGAGCTGGACCAAAACCAGGATTTGAAGATGAAATGCATTGAGGATTCTGCCAGTTTAACCAAATTTATTGAGCGTGGACGGGTGTTTAAGTTTCTCTCTGGGTTGAACTCTGAGTATGATCCTATCCGGGTCCAGATTTTAGGTAAGGACAAACTTCCTTCTCTCTCCGAGGTATTCTACACAGTTAGGGGGAAGAGAGTCGTAGGGCTGTCATGTTGAATAATGATAATTCAAGTGATGGTTCTGCTTTGGCCACCGGCAAAGGTCCTATTGGTGGGTTATCATCTGAAAAGCCTGGATCCTCCTCTTGGAAGTCGTCCGCTAAACGTGATGAGCGCTGGTGTACTTATTGTAAGAAGTCCGGTCACACTAAGGACACTTGTTTTAAACTCCATGGCAGAGACAAGGTTCCACGTTCTGGGGATTTTAAAGGCAGTCAACAAAGGCAAGTTAATCAAACAGTGTCTGACTTGGTTCTTGAGGGTACAGAGGTATCTGCACCTCCATCCGGGGAGGCAATTCCGGCACTTAGTAAAGCCGAGATGGATCGTTTGCGCACTCTGTTGGATTCTATGAGTAAGCCTTCTGGCACTTGTTCTCTATCCATGACTGGTAAGAATTGAAGTTCATTATCCTTTAATGTTTCTAGTACTGTATCTGAGGATCTCTGGATTATTGACTCTGGTGCTACTGATCATATGACCCCTTATCCCTCATATTTTTCCACTTACTCTAAATTATCTGGTAAGCATCACATAACGGTTGCTAGTGGATCCCATGTCCCTGTTTCAGGATGTGGTACAATTTCACTTCAACCTTCCCTTCCTTTGCATAATGTGCTTCATGTCCCTCATTTGTCAAATAACCTTATTTCTATTCAAAAGCTTACCAGAGATTTAAATTGTACAGTGACCTTCTTTCCCTCTCATTGTGTGTTTCAGGACCTTACCACGGTGAGGACGATTGGGGTTGCTAAGGAACAGGGAGGGTTATATGTCCTTCATCGGACTCATGGTAGTACCAGTCAGACGGTGTCCACATCCAGACATCAGACAAGTTCAGATTCCGCTGCATCTCAGATCTGGCTTCACCACAAACGCCTTGGTCATCCTCCTTTCAGTCTTTTTAAGTCTTTATTTCCACAATTATTTAAAAAAGAGTCTGTTGAGTCTTTTCTTTGTGATGTTTGTCAGTTTGCGAAACACCATCGCACAACTTTTTCTCCAAGTAATAATAAAAGTATTGAACCTTTTGATCTTATTCATTCTGATGTGTGGGGACCTTCCTCTAATTCTAATATATCTGGTGCAAAATGGTTTGTTTCTTTTATTGATGATTGTACTAGGGTCACGTGGATATTTCTTATGAAAGATAAAACAGAAGTGTTTCCATTATTCTTGAATTTCTATCGCATGGCTCAAACTCAGTTTGGAAAGTCTATAAAAAGGTTACGATCTGATAATGGCAGGGAATATGTGAATCAACATTTCACAAAATTCCATAAAGAACATGGTGTGTTACATGAGTTCACTTGTGTTGATACCCCTCAAGAAAATGGGGTTTCAGAAAGAAAGAACCGTCATCTCCTAGAAATTGCAAGAGCACTTCTATTTCAAATATCTGTCCCTAAGTCTTATTGGGGGGAAGCTGTCTTAACTGCCGCATACTTGATGAACAGATTGCCCTCCCATGTCTTAGATGGTCTTAGTCCTGTGCAACTCATGACTTCCTTCTTTCCCTCCATTCCTACCATGAAGAATCTCCCATGTCGAGTCTTTGGTTGTGTTGCCTTTGTTCATGTCCATAGTCAACATCGTAGTAAGTTGGATCCCAGGGCTGTCAAATGTATCTTCATAGGTTATGCACCAGATAAAAAGGAGTATAAATGTTATCATCCTCAAAGTCGTCGTGTCTATGTCTCCATGGATGTCACTTTTCATGAATCCGAGTCTTTTCACATTCGTCCTCAGCTTCAGGGGGAGAGTGATCCAGAAGCTGAGTCTCCTAAGTCATCTTTTTGTCCTCTTCTGACTCCTTTGGTGAAGGATGTGGCATCATCTTCTGGTACTTCAGAGACACCTAAAGAATCGGTTCCTATTGATCGATACAAACAGGTGTATTATCGGAAAAAACCCAACCTGGTCCAATAGCAGCTTCAGTCGTCCGAACCAGAGGTAAGCATTCCTGATTCTGAGCCTTTGAATTCTTTACATGATATTTGTGAACCTAATCTTGATGACTTGCCAATAGCCTTAAGAAAAGCCAGAAGAAATTGTGCAAAATACCCTATATCTCAGTTTGTGTCCACTAAAAACCTATCAGTACAGCATCAGAGTTTTATTTCAGCAATTGATTCTACCAGAGTCCCCACTTCAGTACAAGAGGCCTTAATGGATAAGAATTGGGTTCAAGCCATGCATGAAGAGATGAGTGCTTTGAACAAGAATAAGACCTGGGAAATTGTTGAGAAGCCAAAGGACAAAAGGATAGTAGGGTGCAGATGGATTTACACAGTGAAATATCGGTCTGATGGTACTCTTGACCGGTACAAAGCAAGGCTGGTTGCAAAAGGGTACACTCAGACATATGGGATTGATTATGAGGAAACGTTTGCCCCGGTAGCAAAAATGAACACAGTCAGGATTATTCTCTCCTTGGCAGCACACTTTGGTTGGGACTTGCACCAATTTGATGTTAAAAATGCCTTTCTACATGGACACTTGGAAGAGGAAGTATATATGGATATTCCACCAGGGTATGACCCTACTGGTGGAGGGAATAAGGTGTGCAAATTGAAAAAGGCCTTATATGGGCTCAAGCAGTCTCCTCGGGCTTGGTTCGGAAGGTTCACCAATGCTATGGTATCCTTAGGTTATAGACAGAGCCAAGGAGATCATACCCTTTTTGTTAAACATTATCAGGATGGCAAGCTCACACTTCTGTTGGTTTATGTGGATGATATGATCATTGCCGGTGATGATGAGGTTGAGAAACGGGTTCTGAGAGAGAAACTAGCTGCACAGTTCGAAATGAAAGACTTGGGAAAGCTGAAATACTTCCTTGGGATAGAGGTTGCCTACTCCAAACAAGGCATCTTTATTTCCCAAAGGAAATATGTCCTGGATCTCCTTAAAGAGACAGGTAAGCTGGGTTGCAAAACCACAGGGGCACCTATTGAACAGAATCACAGGATTGGAAACAATGAGGAGAGCCCAAGGGTGGACAAGGCACAATATCAAAGACTAGTGGGGAAATTGATATATTTATCCCACACTAGGCCGGATATAGCCTATGCTGTCAGTGTGGTTAGCCAGTTCATGCATGATCCACATGAGAGACATATGCAAGCAGTGAATAGAGTTCTCCAGTATTTGAAGTCAAGCCCAGGAAGAGGATTATTATTCAAGAAAGGGGAAAGCTTGTCCATAGAGACCTATACAGATGCGGATTATGCAGGGTCGATTGTAGACAGGCGATCCACCTCAGGGTACTGCATGTTTTTGGGAGGAAATTCAGTGACTTGGAGAAGTAAGAAGCAAAATGTCGTTGCAAGATCCAGTGCCGAAGCAGAATTTCGAGCTATGGCCCAAGGGATATGTGAATCATTATGGATGAGAATCATTCTGGATGATCTCAGAATAAAGTATGAAGCTCCTATGAGATTACTTTGTGACAACAAGTCTGCCATTAGTATTGCTCACAACCCAGTCCAGCATGATAAGACTAAACACATAGAGATAGATAGACACTTTATCAAGGAAAAATTGGATGATGGTCTTGTAGCTGCGGAGTACGTGCCCTCAGAATTCCAATTAGCAGATGTCTTCACCAAGGGACTTCCCACAGAGCGGTTTCATCGTCTTACTTGCAAGCTCGGAATGATAGATATCCATTCACCAGCTTGAGGGGGAGTGTTATAATATCGTATAATATCTTGTATTTATGTTTGATTCCATCAGTTATAATTAGACAGATTAGTTTTTTATTTTGTTCATTATTAGGACAGATTTGATTCCTTATTTTTAGGGTATCATTTAATTCACCTTTGTCTATATATTGTAACTTTCTGTACACAATTATTAAAGGAATAATATTCAAACATTCAAACATTCCTTCGTTTCTATATTCCCATCTAGATTGCCCGACAAACTATGATTGATGAGATAACAACCTTAGAATCTAACCATACATGGTCACTTGTTTCTCGCTTCCCTGAAAAATCTATAGTTGGTTGTCGATGAATTTTCACAGTCAAAGTGAGCCCCAATGGTAAAGTGGATCACTTGAAAGCTCGCCCTATAGCTAAGGGCTTCCCCAAATTTTGGGCCTTGATTACAGTGTCACATCCTCTCCTATTTCTAAAATGACTTATGTTTGCCTTTTTATCTCTGGCTTCTATGAATCATTGGCCTTTATATTAGCTGGATATCAAGAATAATTCTCTTCATGGTGACTTGTGCAAGGAACGTGCTAATAATAAACAAAATAAAAAACTAATCTGTCTAATTATAACTGATGGAATCAGACATAAATACAAGATATTATACGATATTATAACAGGGAAAGTGCTTCCTGGACATTTTTAGGAATGGAAATAGACGACAATGAAGAAGTGAAATCATAATGATGTGATGATAAACGATGATAACTTAAAAGTTATAATAAGGATGAGGATTACGGGTAGAACGTATGCTTTTGCAAAGTGCAGTCGGTAATTCACGAGGTGTCTTAAGTAGGTCCGAAGTAGAAGGAGACGTTGAAGCGGGAGATGAATCACGACACTCGATAACATGTCAGCCTCAGGCAACACAGTATGAGGTCAACATTTATAGGTGAGAAATGGTCATTGAGAAGGTTGCATGCAGAAATGGAGAAACAAATACTGGAGTCTCTAGATAAGGAATTGGTAAGACTTGAGTGATGGAGGCCGGTTCAACCTGATCAGTAAAGTAAGGTGTATCCTCGAAAAACATAACATTAGTGGAGATATAAAAACAATGAATAAGTGGAGAATGACACCTATACCCCTTTTGAACACAAGAATAGCCAAGGAAAACCCATTTGACAGCTTGAGCGGACAACTTGTCAATCCTGGAGAAAGATCGTGGAGAAAGCATGTAGAACCAAAGACGTAAAAAGGAACCCTATAAAGTGGTTCTATAGAAAACAAGAGAGAATGATGAACTTTACTATTTTAAACAGAAGATAACATCATATTTATCAAATAACCAGTAGTAAGAATGACATCCCCCAAAATTTTAATGGTGCATTTGCATGTATCGAAAGACTGTGCCAATTTCAACAAAATGTCGATGGTTTTTTTTTATTTTTTTTTTGCAATGCCATTTTGTTATGGAGAATGATGGAAACTAGATTGATGAATCATGCCATTAAGAATTAAAGGGGGCAGAAAAGTACTCTTTTGTATTATCCAAAATACAAGGTCCAACTGAGTGAGAGAGACAAGCCATAGAATTACCATTATGGGCAATAGAGACTGAAAAGATGAGGATTCTTGAGCTGCCTTGAGCAAAAGGTATTCCCCTATTCTCACTGTCTGACATAATGTTTGGATTTGTCTTCTTCTCAGTGGCATACTGATTCAAATAATTCTTGTTGTTTAATTGTTCAGATGTTATTATAGGACTTCCTGAGAATGCAAAGGATATGAGACTCGTTTGTTAAGGCTGAGAGGATCGAGAGGATTCGGAAGCCATGAGATTGAATAAACAATTGCAGGAACAGATTCAGCAACAATACAAACTTTGAAGGAGAGATACCTGCCAACTAAACAGAAGAAAAACAAGGTTTTGACCCCCTAGAAGGGAAGAAGAGAGGCTGATGATTATATCTGATCCAGCACACGATATTCCGACATCTGAAGGGTGGCAAGTGGATGAGCGTACGGTGGTTTCTAATGATGATGCTTGCTGGTCTGGCCGGTTGGCAGCTTTTGAGATGGTTTCGTGCGAAGGTGCATGGTTGGTTGACTTGTTGGTGACTGTTAGGAAAGGACTAGGACTTTAGGGTTTTTGGGTTCCACCAAACCTGATGGTAGAACCCTGAAGGACTAGAAGCAGAAGCGGACCAAGCTCGCTCTAATACAAACTTGAAGGACTTAAGAGAGAATTAGACAGGCTTTGTCGAAAAGGCTTGAGTGAATATCACTGAGCAAGTTGATCATATACGTTTATAGTTTATATGCACTAGGAATTAATTACAACTTATGTTTATAAGACAATTAATAACAGTGCTTTCCTACGTACATGAATGATAGTATCTATATATATGAACCTGCAAATACATGAACCATGAACCAGATAATTAAATACTGCTATTTCCAACATTAGGATTACATCATCACGAGAAAGAAAAGGGTATACTTTTAGAGTAACAAAGACTGCTTCAGTGTTTGTGAGACTTTACTCATGACAGAAAAAGGAGGAAAGAACAATGGACATGCTTGCCTTACTAAAATGAACGTTAATGATTCAATGTCTTTGTTTCTTAATGCATAATGAAACATATTTTAGACTCAATAAGAATTACCTCCTTTTCGTTACTATGAATGGGAGTTCCCAAACATGGAAACTGCTAATAGCATATTGAAAAGTTCATTCTCTTCATTGACAGAGGATAGAAATGACTACAAGACTTAACTAATAGTCTGAGATTGTTTAACGTATGTTAACTTGTGCAGGGCATACTCATGTGGCTGAGTATCTAAAAGTTCCACTTCACATATTCTTCACAATGCCATGGACGTAAGTCTTGTTTGGTGACATAAGCTAATCCAGCATTTGATTATCTATCTTTTTATCATGAGTTTATGTGTATCACTCATTGACTTAGGGATTAGGATAGTTCTCACTTGTGCTTATTTATTGATTTCTTTATTAGCATAAAGAATGTATAAGTAACTAGATAAATTTGGGGATGTTTGACTATATTTGCAGGCCTACTAATGAATTCCCTCATCCTCTTTCCCGTGTTAAACAACAAATTGGATACAGAGTGAGTCTCACAAACTATCTGTTAATCTGAATTCTGAAGTTAGCCAATCTATTGATTAGCATGTCTAAGTTATTTTATTTTATTTTATTTTTGTGTGTTTTCATGCCTTTCAGTTGTCATATCAAATAGTTGACGCTTTAATCTGGCTGGGAATAAGAGATTTGATAAATGAGTTTAGGAAGAAAAAGCTGAAGCTAAGGCCTATTTCTTATCTAAGTGGATCCTACACTTCCCTTCCTGATGTGCCCCATGGTTATATATGGAGTCCTCACTTGGTCCCTAAACCAAAAGGTCAGATATGCATTTAGTTTTGATAATAAAAAATAAATAAATAAATATATGCATTTATAGTGTGCTCTCATATCACTGTAGTCCTCACTCACTGTTCCCCCCTGATGTGCCACTATAGTTATATATGGTATTAAATTGTTATTATAATATAGGATTGATACTTAGTGTTGCATCGTCATCAGCAGCAGCATCTCTTTCTTTCCATTTTCACACTTGTTTTCTCTGACCCGGGTTTTTCTGACTCGAGCTGTTTTTTGAAGGATGTTGTCATAGTTTGTTTGTGTTTTACTTTTTGTTCTGCAGATTGGGGGCCTACTATTGACGTTGTTGGATTTTGTTTCCTTGACCTTGCTTCAAATTATGAACCACCAAAATCGCTAGTAGAGTGGCTTGAAGAAGGCGAAAAACCTATTTATGTTGGATTTGGTAGCCTTGTGAGTTTTCTATGTTCACATGTTTAGTTCATCTGTTTATGCTATGATGAATCTTCAGAATACACTGTTTGTCCAAATATTTTTCCAAGTAGCATTTGAAATGAACTATACTACCAAAAATCACTAGGCATGGAATCAAATGCGCCTTACCTTTTTTTTGAGATCATTAATTGTGTTTGTAAATTTGTACATTACCAGGAAAATTGAGATTAATTTTTCTCAATTGCTCCAGGATGTGTCATAACATAAATCTGAGTTTTTCCAAACTAAATAAAGATAGTTTTGTCTTGGTGAGATTCTGTATCAGTGTAAGATAGGATTGTATTCACATTGAGAAACCACCATAGGAAAGGGCCACCCAAGAAGAGAAAAGAAAAGCACTTCCATTTTTAGAATTATCAATTGTATAGGCAGTGGTCAAGGCAAAGAGATGAAATAGTGGAGATACAAACCTCTATCTATATTAAGCTGTAATTCTGCAGTTAATCATATAGAGTATCAAAACAAAGCTCTGCCATTATTAAAGTATATGCTTTTATCAAAAAAAAAAATTTAATAATAATCAAACTCTTTGCCAACTTTGTATTAATGTAATTTTTTATTTGAATTTTGAACAGCCTCTACAGGATCCAGAAAAAATGACAAAAATTATAGTACAAGCTCTGGATATAACCAGGCAGAGAGGTGTCATCAACAAAGGCTGGGGTGGTCTTGGGAATTGTGAGTCTTCATTTCCACCTCAATCACGCCATTATAGTACACTATTGTTTTCACCGATTTGATCATGAAGCATGTAGTAATTTCTGTTTCTCAGTGGCAGAACCAAAGAAATCTGTGTACTTATTGGACAACTGTCCACATGATTGGCTATTCCCACGTTGCAGTGCTGTGGTACCTGCAAAATTTTCTCAATAAAAGTACAGTTGTTTTGAACTTAAATTGAAATATGGTTGAAAGTTGTAACTGTTTTCAGGTACATCATGGGGGAGCTGGAACAACTGCTGCTGGTCTTAGAGCTGAAGTAATGTATCGTGTAATGTGTAATCATGTAACTTTAGGCGGCGTTTGGTTCCTAGAATGTTTTATTTCCCGGGAATTTCTTTCCCACCTTCAGATATGGGAATGAAGTTTTCCCAAGTTTCTAACTATCATTCAGTAATTTTATTCCCAAAATCTTTTATGCCTGGGAATAAGTTTTTAAAACTTGTATCAAACATTTATTCCCATGCCAACATTCCCGGGAATATTTTTTTTAAATTTGTACCAAACGCTACCTTAATGATATCTGCATCTTAAATGGGTCATCTCTATTCTGTATTTTTTGTAGTGCCCAACAACTGTTGTACCATTTTTTGGGGACCAGCCATTTTGGGGAGATCGAGTGCATGCTAGAGGAGTAGGTCCTGCACCCATCCCAGTGGATGAGTTTACACTAGAGAGGCTGGTTGATGCCATATGCTTTATGCTGAATCCCGAGGTAATACTTAACTGAGATCAGAGCAGTTAGTGCTGTGCATGTAGCATATTCTATGTGCTCCATCCCAAGTCACACTTGAAAAAAAAGGTTTTTTGTGTGAATTGCTTGAGGCCTAACTGTATCCTCAGCATACATGTATTCTTAGATATGATTGTCTTCTCTAATATAGGATACAAGGAAACAAAATCAAACAATATGCAAATCTGATCCTAAGCATGACAGAACATATAACTGCTAAATAGAAGATATTTTCCCTAAATAGGAGATACTTTCCAACACTCTGCCTCAAGCTAGAGCATACTAATTATATGCACCAAGCTTGTTACAAATGAAATGGCTTCCAGCACCCTGAACAAACTGCTAGGATATATGCAAGTTGATCACTGTCAGAATTCAAGATGAGAGGAGAGAGAGAGAGAGAGAGATGTAACTGAATGATTGAGATTTTCATTATTGAATCTGTGAGGGTACAAATATTTATACACAGGTGTGGCAGCTTAACTGCCTAACTGAAATCTGTTACACAAAGCTAGCTAAGGCATCAGTACAGTGTGCAGTACTGTACTGCTTTACAGTGTACTCTAACATAACCCCTCAATCTCAAGGTGGCTGACTAAGAGACTGAAAGTCCAGCACATGGAGCTTCTCCCTTAAGTACAAAAACCTATTAGGAGAGAGTCTTTGTCAGTAGATCAGCGCATTGCTCTTCAGAGTGAATGTGCAGCACCTTGAGGGAATAGCTGAGGACCTTTTCTCTGACAAAGAAGAGGTCGAGCTCCATGTGTTTGGTGCGAGCATGAAGAATGGGATTATGGGAGATAGCCACAGTGCTCATGTTATCACGATAGATGTTGGGAGAAGGAATTTTGACTTGTAGTTCACGAAGTAGGGTCTGAACCCACAAGATTTCAGGTGCTGTAGCAGCCAAGCTGCGATACTTAGCTTCAGTACTCGACCGAGCCACCACTAATTGCTTCTTAGCCCACCAGAAGTTAAATTGGGCCCCAAATAGATGCATGAACCTGATGTGGAATGCCTGTCATCAGGATTGGACCCCAATCTGCATCAGAAAAACCAGTTACAACCAATGGAAAGGAGGAAGATGTTGGCTGGAGGTATAAAACAGTGCCTTTGAGATAGCGTTGGATCCTTTTAACCCAATCCAGTGAGATTCCAGAGGTCTTGACATGAATTGACAGACCTTGTTTACCGCATATGAAATGTCAGGCCTTGTAATAGTCACGTATTGTAAGGCACCCACAATTGAGCGATAGAGCTTTGCATCAGAAAAATAATCAGCACCTTCCTTCGATCGTTTACAGCCACCAACCATAGGAGAAGAAATAGCGGGTTAAAGGTAGCACTGGTCCCGAACCGAATGTATTTAGATTTTGTTAGAAGAAGAGAACCATTAGGGACCCTCTTGACCTCAATGCCCAAAAAATAATCCAAGTCACCAAGTTGTTTTAAGGCAAAGCAAGAGTGTAGTTGAGTTATGAGTTGCTGAATTAGGGTGAGTGAATTCCCTGTGATGATTATATCATCAACATAGACTAGCATATAAAACAATGTGAGAATTTGGTGCCATTTTTGTTGTCGTGTGAATTTGGTGCTCAGCAGATTGGTCAGCTGATTAGTCGTTTGGTCATCTAACTCGCGTAGTTGATTCCCCTTGTTCAGACGATACACTGAGAAAAGGACTCTGTTTCTGAGCTGCGGGTTAGACTACTCCAAAAAATGTCTAGTGTAGAAGGTTGAACTAGGAAACTACGGTTGCATGAAAAATAAAGGATAAAGCGATAAATAAAGTTAAGATAAATGTAAAGGCTTGTGTTTGATTGAGTGTGTTCTCAAAAATGACTGTACAATTGGTAATTATAACCTTAAACTACCCGGTTAACCTATATTACCCCTGTCTATCACATTTTTACCCCACTAACCCATTTTTTACATCATGTAAAATCATGGCTAACAATAATAATATAGGTAACTGCTTTGTCGGCTATGGTACAAACCAAAACTTCTTGCCCCCGCTAACTGACTAAAACTTCATCAGCTGACTGCGTCCTCCATTTCCCTGTTTTTAATTAAGGTAATGAGTCTTCAATCATGCTCCTTGACCTAGACAACTCACGAAATGCCTTGGGTTCTAGCTGACCAGCTAAGTTATGGAACAAAATCCACTATCTCAACTAACTGTCCCATCAGGTGACCATGTCCTCTATATTCCTGTTTTTAAGGGAGAGGATCTTCAATCATGTCCTTAACTTGGCCAACTCATGAAATGTCAGTAATAATATAAATAATTGCCCAATCAGCTAACTTATGGATCAAAGCTCACTATCTTAGCTATTTGCCTTATCATCTGACCATGTCTTCCATATCCCTATTTTTAAGGGAGTGAGTATTCATGCACGCTTTTGACTTGATCAACTCATAAATTGTCCTTGATTAAAACTGATCGGATTCTATCTTCATATTCTCCTTCCAAAACCACCTTCAACTTCATCCCAAAATTCTAGGAAAGTGGTTACATGGCTAAAACTTCTTTTGGCTTAGTCAGCTATATACAACTTCCTTTTCTGAATATTATTAAAGCCTCTTGGATCCATTTAATCAACATTCACATGAGCCCATTAAGGCCCAATAATGATCTCTAAGCACATCTCGGCTAGCAACTTCATTCGATTGATTCTGCTTCAGCTAAATCTCCTTAGCTAAACCTGGCTCTGCTACTGCTTCTTGGCTACCTATCTCAGCTCAGTGGCTACGTTCAGCTCATCCTCGTCCGCTGATCTTGGTTCAGCTAATCTTTGATTCAATCAATGTTGGTTCAACTGATCTTCTCAACTAAATTCGGCAAACGACATTCCGCCATTTTATCACCCTTTTTAACAGTTGGGCAACATATTTGTAATTAATAGAGCCTATTTGACACTTTTGAAGCCTAATATCCACTAACCAGCTGTCTCAGTTATTCATCTTCTTAGCTGACCTAATCAGTCGGTCACCTATCATCTAACTTAATCAGTCAGCCGTCTATCAGCTAACTCTGTATTAGCTAATCAGTCATGAGCAGTTTTTTTTTTTTTTTTTTGGATAAAAAAAACACTACCTTCCATAAAAAATAACCAAGTATATTTGATAAGCAATAACAAACGTACTCTTTAACAAATGCAAAGTAATAGCATTGCCTTTATGTGGTCTTCCATAGATAACACTAGTTATTAGTTATTACATATGATAATACGTGCTCTGCACTCATTGTCAACTTAAGAAACTTTTATGCAGGTGAAAAAGCGTGCTGTTGAACTTGCTAACGCCATGAAAAATGAAGATGGGGTGGCAGGAGCAGTTAAAGCCTTCTATAAACAGTTTCCTCGCGAAATATCTGAGGCCAAGCCTCGACCAGTAGCCTCAGTACATAAACACACAAAACTTTTCTCTATACGAGGATGCTTCGGGTTCTCTAATTCTTCTGGATAAATAGCTTTTTTGGTACATAATATTGTTCATGTAATCGTGTTTATTCTTCGGTCTAATTTTGATGTATCTGCAATTGTGAAATGTAAAATACCCTGGTGATTTTGTTGTGCTTCCCCAAAAACTAATTTATTACTCCGTCAAAAATCATACGTTTACTTTCTCCTTTAACATCCGATTTGTATGATATTCCCAAGGCATGATCCAGTGATTTGTATATCACAACTATTAACACTATTGAAATATTTTCTGACAGGATATTTGCAAAGACGTAGGGTTGTTGGATTTTGCTTGCTGCCTCTGTTGAAGTATTATATTCAAATAATTACTGCCCCTGCTTCCCCTTTGTTTATTAATTACTGTTTCACGTCTATGTTTCATTCTTAGTAGATTAGCAGACACAGCATCAAATTTTATTTTGTGCAGCCTCCTCCCAATATTGTTTGTTTTTAATAAGCAAAAGATTGTATTATAGGAGCAAGCACAAGGGATATTCTAACTCAATACATCAATCCAGTCTACAACCCAAATGCGTGACTATCAGATCCACATAATAATGCCAATGTACAAAAGACTAAACCCCATACATCAGATCAACTGTAATGTATACCCAACATTGTATCTTACCACTGTAGATCCAACAATAAACCTGATACCGAAAGTGCAACCATACAAAAATAAAACCAGCAAAGCAACAATCAAACAACCCCTGTAACAAAGATAATAAACCAGATATATAATAGCCTAAAATCACCACTATAACCAACAGAGGATAGACTCAAAGCCACAGCAGCTAAACCTCACTACAAACCCAAACTCCAATTCTGTAACAGTGGAATACCTGAAGCGACAGAAAAAAGCTACAAATCATAACTCTATTATTTATAAATTTATAATTCATAATTCGTAACTCTATTCTTAAGAAGAATTAAATTGTGGGATTTGATGTTTTGCCCTCTTCCTTGAATAAAGGACCCCATAAAGCCTCACCTCACTACATAATTCACTTTGGCAACCAAGAAAACATTAAAATGTTGAAAAATAAAAAAGAACTCTACAACTTGCATTTCCCCCTCCACTCTTTTATATTGTGAAGTTTATGATGTGCTACACCAGCAATCAGGACTGAGCCTGAAAAACTCCGCCTTTCTGACTTGTTTCATCCTTATCTGAAAGGCTCATGGATGGATCCACTTCTGATGTTGACATCTGTAATGAGGGCACAACGAGAGGTTTCATTCTACGTGTTACAGTCATCGTCAACCCTTGTGTGGTATGAATTGTGGCTCCAGTAGTCATCTCAACCTATAAGAGCACAATGAGTCAATGTCAGATCCTAGTTACATTATGGCAAGTTGGCACTTACACTCTTGTCAACTGGACTGTATTACATTTTAGTGTCAGTTTGATGCTTTAATGTTTCAGCACCGTTAACCTCAAACTCTAGTTAAAGATAGGTCAAGCAATCAACTTTAAGACTATCATTCTGAAACTTAAGGTTTTGCTAAAACCAATATTTGAAAATATCAAACAAAGTAACAAACTTACTGGTGGAGCTCCAACCGCCATTTGAAAGTTGAACCTTCTTACAAGCATTGCAAGTGCAACAACAGTCTTGACAATAAGCATCAAAAAATGGTACAAGTAGAAGTTATCATTAGTATGGAAAATATAGCATTAGCTCACTGTTAGTTAGTGTAGAGAAAACTGAATCCATTCAAATAATTGTAAGGTTCTCCAGCTAGCTCATCATAATAGCTGATAACAAAAAGATTTATCATTTAACCAACATCTATAGGTTAACATCGTTACGTCGACATTACCTCATAAGAAGCAAACAAATCACCTACACATTTCCGTGGTCCTCCACCAAATGGTAGATATCTGAAAGAAAGATTGATCAAACTCTTAGCCTAATGTATGTCGGTATTCTCCTTAGGGTGCGATTGAATAAACAACTTAATTAAGCACTTGTTCAATAAGTTTTTTGCAAATAAGTTAAAAACAACTTATTCTCATAAGCTTCTCTGACAAGCTTATTGAAATAAGCTAAAAACAACTTATAGAAATATTATAAACTATTTGTATAAGTTTATTTTCATAAGCTATTCTCATAAACCCAAATAAGCTCTGCTCTGCCAAATGCACCTTTAACATGAGGGGGGGGGGGGGGGGGCAGAAATCATACAAATAAATTAAATACAGGTAATATACTTGAAGTTTTGATTCGTCTCATTAGGGTTAGGTCCATCTAAGGCCCATCTTTCAGGTTCAAACTTATCAGCACCATCCCACAATGTTGGACTGCGATGCAGGTTCCAGACAGATATAAAGATATCTTCGCCTCTGCAAATAGTTAATGACATAACAACCGTAGATCAGGAGGGAAGACTCTAGGCATATTGCATATTGCAAAAAAATAAAATAGAAGAATTATATTGAAATCCCTTAGGTTTTCCTAAATTGCACTCAGATCTTCATTTGTTTCAAAAATTGCAACGAGATTTGTCTTTGATTTTTCATTTGCACAGAAGGCTGTAGGGAGGCCTATATGTGTCAGGAAAGAAATTTAAAGGGGGTGTATTTAGCCAAGAAAATTCAAAATAGGGAGGTAGTGTATGAAACGGAATAGAAGTTGAGTGTGATTTAATCAAACCTTGGGGAAGTTACCATAATTTACTCTATATCCTGAGCTCTGAGCTCATACTTTTGTTTGATACATACTAAAGATAAACTTGAAAATCAAACAAAAAAATGAATTGCATTTCTAAACAGAACATTGAAAAAATGGTATATTAACCACCTAAACATGGCACCATTGGAGGGTTTGAGTGGTATAGGTGCCATCCTTAACCACTTTACTCCATTACTTAAAAAACTTCAAAACAACGGGTTAAATTTTTTTACCACTTCACTCCATTACGAACTACTCCACTCCATCCATCCAAATATAGCCTAAGCATTTATTGGAATTACCTTTTTATAGGATACTCTCCAAGTAGATCATCCTCAAGAGAGCGACGGATTAACACAGGTGGTTGTGGGTAAAGCCTCAATGACTAAAAATAGAATGTATTAAGAAAAGTCAACCACTAGCAATAAAAGTGCCATAGTTTATACACGATTTGAAATATGTCATCTTTATACCTCATTGATCACTCGAGTTGTATATTTGAGTTTCTTCATGTCTTCAATTGTTGGGAATCGATCTCCAAGTACAGAGTCAACCTGTGAAAATCAGACAAAAGAATAATTTAAAAATTACATATTATCAGATTTTTATGATGACAGAAACCTAATATGATACATTTGATAGTAATCTGGAAGGTAAGACAAGAATCTTAAGAAACCTCTTCTTGGAGCTTGAACATGACACGAGGCTCCTGCAGCCAATCAAAAAAGGAAGAAACGATATTCTTCTATTAGCGATTACTGCATGATAAATTAATTGTTCATTCTAAATGTTACAACCAAATAATTAACATAAAAAAACTTTACCCATTTCTGTATGGGTTTGATGTAAAGAAATAACAGCAATGTTCTGTTGCAAATGCAAAATTACATACATACATATCATGCATGTATGCATGTAAGACTTCTACTTTGTTAAATTTATGTATATTCAGAAGTATCATTCTCGAAACATTTCCTGCACAGTTATGTAAAAAAAAACTTCTGCGAAACAAGAGGAAATAATAAAATGCAACTCCATATAAAGAAGCAAACAGACAAGGAAGCAAAGACAAGAAAGAACAATAATTCCCTTCTTCATTGAACCTTAGCTATAAGTTACCTTGGATAGAAGATAAAAGGTCCAAGTTAAAACAGCAGCTGACGTTTCATGTCCAGCAATAAGCATTGTCATTAGGTCATCACGGAGTTGCTTACTTGTCACCTACAAAAAGTCATTATGTTGCACTAACAGCCAGTTTTTTCATCAACCAATACAATTTGAGAGAAAGCTAACATACATCATCTCCTGATGCCAACAAGAAGTGGAGAATACTAGGATCTTGTTCATTCATGTACTCCTCATGAAACTGCAACTCTTCTTCATCTACCATTCTCTGCAAATGATAATGGCATATATATATATATATCCACCAACACCGAGTTTAGCAGGCTTTAAGAGCAGGCTATTGACAGGAGAAAATGTTAACAACAACAAAGCCCAAAGCATTTTCTTATTAGGTGGGGTTGCCTACAAGGATCAGATAACACCATTGTGTTCTATATCATGAATCATGTCCTCAGAGAGTCCATTTAGTTTTAAGTCCTTTTTAATGGTTTCCCATATAATTTTTCTTGGTCTCCCTCTGCCGCTAACTATTAGGCTATCCTCTATACGATCTACTCTTGCTGAGGCTTCTAATGGTCTTCTCCTCACACAACCAAATAGCCTGTGGTGAGATTCTACCAACTTTTCATAAATAGGTGCTACCTCTACTTTATCCCATGCATTCATTTCCAATCTTATCTTGTTGTATATACTCATCAAGCACAATATTCTCATCTCTACAACACTAAGCTTATACTCTTGTTGGCTCCTAACCGCCCAACATTAAACCATAAAGCATCATAGGTCTTTTAGCTGTGAGGTAAAATATGATATTCATTTTATTAACATGCACGCAAATATATGAATCTTATATCTTGGATTTTTGAAAGATAATCGACTAAAAAACTATTGCATGCTACATCAGACATGAAGACTTTATTTTGCAGAAGTTTGTACATAGCAAGACCAAGATGTATGATAAACATATCCATATTCTGGGTAACCTACTCAAGATTCACGTTCCACAATCTAAATATAATTATAGAAGTTCCTATAATCTAATCCATAAACAGCAACAGAAGCAAGAATAATCAGACTTTGATTGCTTCAATGACCAAGAAACTTGCTCAAAAACAGAAGACTTAATAGGCAATTCATAATTCATGCATTGTGTAACACAATCAAAACTATCTCACTAACCCACAATAAATCTGAAATTTTGAGCAAATTGGACAACATATGTATCTGACAAATGCCATTATATTTTTAATAATGGTCATGTACTGTTGCTTACAGTTAAGGAATCAGGTTCTTATATCAAAGCTTAGAAGACAACTTCAAAGTCAAAGAAAGTGCAAATGTGTAGACAGTATATCAATATGCGAAAGTCCTTCTGCAGTGGCATCATATGCAGAGTTGCAAACCTATTTTATATGAACCTATTTTGAGAACATAATCTTGAGTCACTTTACTTTACTGACAGTATTACCTTACATATTGATATCAGATCATTTAATGTATCATTGATCAATTTGAGAGCTGAAGCAACCTTCCTTTGACGTGGTGATATGTCTTTCCATATTGGGATCTCCCAGACTGGAATTGGAGCAACACTCCGATCTTCTGCTTCTCTCAGGACAGTATAAACAGCCTGATCTAATTAGATAAAGCACAAAAATATGAAGCTTGTATATAAAGTAACTGATTGTGAATGAGCACGACAATTTACAAAACAGGAACAGCGAACATAAAAATGACAGAAAGGAAGACGAATATTCCAAAATTATACCTCAACTATACCAGTGTCATTCGTTAAACTATCAAAATCATAATTGAATACAGCCTTGCCAATGATGTCCAAGGTCAAACGTGAGAAAAGTGACTCCATCTCAACATCATCTCCATCAGATGCAGCGGCATCTAGCTTCTTGCAAAGCCTATCTGTAGCTTGTCCAAAAAGGCCTATCATTGCTGCTACATACTATAATCACGTTCAACAAACATAACCAAGAAACAAGATAGGGAACTTGTTACAAAGATGAAAGAGTGAGTACATGTGAAGTCTTGGAACATCTTGATATTGCATAAAATGAATAAATCCAAAAATATAGATCTACTCCTTTCCATGTCACAACTCAAATTCTGACAACGAATATTGAGTAGTGATTCCAAAAGTTTCCGGTAACTCTCACATAACTTAACTATGCCCAGTGCAAAACATATTTATGTTGTATTTTTTGTGTTGATAGCAATTCTCATCTACATATAGTGGTAATATGTATTCCCCATCTAACAAGGGAACCCTTCAATTCATGACCTTTGCAGCCAAGATATTCTCTAGTAAATCTAGGATATGATTCAACACGGAGTATATATAATCAGTTCAATAACACTAGAAAACCTTTTGATGCAATGCTGGGACTATTACACGTCGTCTGACTCGCCATATTTCACCATCAGCTGGGATGAGCCCTTTCCCCATCACAAACTCTAGGATCTCGGCCAAGATACCCTGCACATGGACAAGTGACAAAATAATGAGCAACTGCAATTAGTAATAGAAGGGACAGAGCAGAAAAGCAATTACACAGTGGCAGCCATTGTTGAATGTTGAGTCGATTACCTTCGAATAAGCCTTTGAATTGTCTCTCAAGATGTGTTTCGCAATAGATGGATCGGATACAATCAGAAAGGACTACAAGATAACCAAGAAGGAATCTCAGTTATCCCATATAAGGGGTTGTTATTAAAAGCTAACTAAATTTCAGCTAGAAAGAAAAAAGAACTAAACTAAACTAACCTTTGGTCCAAATGTCAACCTGAAAATCCCACCATATGTAAGGTAAAGTTCATACAAGGGAATGAAGAAGGCCTCAGTTCGAATAGCCTTTATTGACCCTTTTGCCTCAGGAATTTTGGGGTACCCACCACGCCCTTCAACCCAACCGAATAAAAATTCCAGAACCTCATTGGGTACCCCCACCTTCAACAAGCTCTTCTTCAATATAGAAGGCAAACTAGTTCAAACCCACAAAAGAGTAAACCAAAAATAAATAAATAAATAAATAAATAAATAATCATTTTTGGAGTACACCCAGTTCAATATAGAAGGCAAACTAGTTCAAATCCACAAAAGAATAAACCAAATTAAAATAAATAAATAAAAATCATTTTTTTGGAGTATACCCAGTTCAAGTTATACATTATACTTCAGTTAGCAACTAGCCAATCATTCAAACATCAATCAAAATGAAACCCAAGAAGGATGGAAATTTTGAAACTTTTAAGGTTTTTTTATGCATACCCAGGTCGCTGTTGCACAGTGAATTCTCCTGAAGCAATCCTAGCAGACAATTCAGCTCGTCTCTTCTCTTCAAGAACGCGCTCCGCGTTCTTCACACCATCATCATCCATAGAATCAGGGTCTCTTCCATTTGTATAGGAGTATGTAATCAGTGGTGAATAGTGTCCTCTTTGTTTTGTTGTGGAAAATGGAAAGCAAGAAGAAGAAGAAGAAGAAGTGGTGGGTTTGAGTCCATTAATAAAAAGACACTGTTTGGAATGGAAGCGTTGGGTGGGAATTGAAAGAGGAGGAGAATGAAGGAAAGCAATATGGGAAGCCATAGATAACACAGACACAATCGTGGTTACAAAAAGTAACAGATGGACTCAAGTCAGATAAATAAATGGTTAGTGTTAGAAACACTCAGTTTATGACCCGCTAAAAAACATATTGGAATCTTTTTGAAGGCAAACGGTGAACAACTTGTTGGATACCGTTTCATGATTTTGTTCGTATGAGGATAAGCCACGTTCCTCGATTATTATATATACTTGCCGAAAGACAATTTCTATTTATTTTCGTTGTATCTTGTTTATGAATTTAATTTCAATGTACAGGTATAAAAGATATGGGTAATGATATATGGATAAAAAAATATATCCAATACCGTATAAAAGTATTTATTCTTACTTATTTATTGTTTTTTTTTCTATCATCATATATTTTATCACTCTCAATACACTTATAAGCTCTCTGGTATTTATATACAAAGTATCCAAATATCCGTACTCAAAAGATTTTTTACACATGCATTTAATAACACCTTAACAAATAAGTAACATTGATATTTCTTTATCAGAACATCCATTGAAGACAAATGAGGTGGCTGCTATGGTGTGCTAAACAAACTTTTTTTTTCACAATTTCCAACCAAAAAATACAAGTGGGGTCACATGTGGGACCCATATAAGAAACCAAAATAAGTTCTTTCATTGGAGTAAAATAGAGGTTGAGTTCTTATATTCTTTGGGCCCACCATATGATATATAAGAAACCAAATATGGTTCTTCCATTGTGGATGCTCTCATAGTTATTAAAATAAAAGTACACATATCAAAATATTAATGAATGTCAATATAAAAATTTTTACACTGACAGTGACATATCAAGTGAAAGGGCCTTTTTTATGTGAGAGTGAGAGGATTATATCGTAGCCATTGAATCAAACTCTAAACGGCCAAGATTAAACCACGAAGTCATATGACTTTTTTAAGTTGTCCCACTTTTAATCTTGATCATCCATATATGATTGTATGACCCAGATTTACCCCTCTCACTCTCATCATATAAGAACTGTTCTCACTAGATACATCCGCATATATATATATATATATATATATATATATATATATATATATATATATATATATAGACACACATTTATTGCAGTTTCTTGCTTCCTTTCAAACTTCTCCCCTAACTCCCACGTTCATCTTAATCCCACGTCCCACGCCATCTTCGGTTTCCATCATCATCTGCATCCATCACTATTGTTTCCAAACAATATTGTTACCCACGGGGACGGACCTAGAAATTTTGATTAGTGGGGGCAAGATTATAATATAAAATTTTTTATTAAAAAAATATATCAATACATAAGCGATAAAATTAATAATGACATCATTATTGTTAATTCAAAAATTGAAGATTACAAAAACTATATCATCGCATACCCAAAATATTGAAGACACTTCAATACTATAAAAAATGTCTCTCTCTATATATGTGACCAAACAATCATTCAACAATCCATCTCACATACGGTTGCACATTTGATTCTTTGCAAAATTCATTGTAGGGAAACTCCTTTCAACAGTTGCAATTGTCACGGACAAAATCAAATCTAAAACTTAAGTAAATACACCATTGGATATATAATATGCTTTCTAGAAATTATAATTATATTTTAAGTTGTACTAAAAAAAAATAAAAGTATTTTATAGAGTAGAGATGGAAGACAATGAGGCAATATTTATTTTCTAGTGAGGGCAACAATTATTTTTTAACGGTTGCAAAAATAAAATTAGATAGCAAAAAATAAATTTTACTTAGTGGGGGCAGCTGACCCCATATTAGCACACCTAGGTCCGTCTCTGGTTACCCAATTGGTTTTTTTTTTGGGGGGGGGGGGGGGGGGGGGGGCAGTGGATTTGTTTAGGCCGATTTTTGGTATTGTACAAATTCTGACAAAGCAAATAATGAAGATCAAGAAATCGTGGGATTCTACGAGTTATGTGGTAATCTTGTCCAAATGGTTTCAGTAAAATATGTCTCCCACAATACAAAGTTGACAAAATCAAATTATAAGTATAATGGCCAAAACGTTCGTCTACTTAATAATAAAATTGATGAAAATAATTTAAACTGAAATTGTAGGAAAGGGTAAAGGAAATTGTCAAATTCATGCAAATTTGACAAGTAAAGAAAAATTGAAATAAAACAAGTTTTCTTTTCAAATGACAACAAAAAGAATAAAGAAACATAGAATTGAATGAAAACAACAAATAAGAAAAGTTTGTCAATTAGTATGTAAGTTAGACAGAAAATAAATTTATATTACTAAAAGTTTAAATTGATAAAGGAAATGTTAAAAGAAGAAATTTACAAAGTAAAGTGAATGACTAAAAGAACACTAAAAGTTGACGAAATAGAATTCAGGAAAGAACTTGAAATAAATCCGACATCTGGAGTCAATGGTAGTAAAGTAGAGAACATAAAAAAGATAAGCGTAAGAATACTATGAATGTAAAGATGAACATTGAATAGAACTTGAATTGTATTGAAATTCAAATGGTTGGAAGGAGTACCTGATTTAATCCGTCAATATGCTGTGTGTCGAGATGTGTAGGATGTTTCAAATAACCAACCTTTATTACATCGAGTTTACAAGTATTTATAGACAAATAAAATAATTTCCGACAATAACTTCCTACCCTACTATCTGCCACGTATACGGCAGTTTCCTATGTTTACATTTAAACTATTTGACAAACAACTTCTCCAACTGCTCAATTCTTTGAACCGCTCCATGTCAACTTGCTTGTCTTCGACGATCTTGTTGTTTGCCTTGTCTACTTGACAACTTCATGTCAAATCCTGACTTGTCAATTCTTCTATACTCATCAAATTCGAAATCTTGATGAGCGATAACTATTTGAGGATTCAGGATAAAAAAAAAAAGTCTAAATCTTACGTTCAAAAATGTCAAAAAATGAATCAAAAAGTCTTTAAACGGGTTTAATGCGTGAGCTGCTTTTGGTTAAGGTAGCAGGTGGAACATCAATGGTGTTCTTTGATTTTTTTGGATCGTGGTTCTAGAGGTGATGGTAATGTAACACCCCGATTTTTCTGTTTTCTAAGATCGGTATAAATATAAATAAATGTTTATATTTTTATCTGAAACTTAGAAAATGATTTTGGATAAACCAAAGTCATATCTATACTCTACTTTATTGTAAAGAGTTGCGGTTAAATTTTGGGTTGAAAATTCAGACGGAACTCGATCTGTGTTTTTACTGACCGTAATGATTTTGGTTAGTGTTAGAAACACTCAGTTTATGAACCGCTAAAAAACATATTGGAATCTTTTTGAAGGCAAACGGTGAACAACTTGTTGGATACCGTTTCAGGATTTTGTTCGTATGAGGATAAGCCACGTTCCTTGATTATTATTATATATACTTGCGGAAAGACAATTTCTATTTGTTTTCGTTGTATCTTGTTTATGAATTTAATTTCAATGTAGAAGTATAAAAGATATGGATAATGATACATGGATATAAAAATGTTATCTAACACCATATAAAAGTACTCATTTCTACTTATTTATTATTATTTTTTTCCTCTCATTATGTATTTTATTACTCTCAATACACTTATAAGCTCTACGGTGTTTATATACAAGGTGTCCAAATTGTGTGTCCAAATATCTGTACTCAAAAGATTTTTTACACATGCATTTAATAACATCTTAACAAATAAGTAACATTGTTATTTCTTTATCAGACCAACTTCAATGATTGTTCTTAAGGTAGTTCTTTAGCATAACAACTTGTTTTTATAAGAACATCCATTGGAGACAAATGAGGGCCATGGTGTGCCAAACAAATTTTTTTTTTTTCACAATTTCCAACCAAAAAATACAAGTAGGGTCACATATGGGACCCATTTAAGAACCCAAAATGAGTTCTTTCATTGGAGTAAAATGGAGGTTGAGTTCTTATATTCTTTGGGCCCATCATATGATATATAAGAAACCAAATATGGTTCTTCCATTGTGGATGCTCTCATAGTTATTAAAATAAAATCACAAATGTAAAACTTTTTACACTAACAGTGACATATCAAGTGAAAGGGCCTTTTTCATGTGAGAGTGAGAGGATTATATCGTAGCCATTGAATCAAACTCTAAACGGTCACGATTAAACCACGAAGTCATATGACTTTTTTAAGTGGTCCAACTTTTAATCTTAATCATCCATATATAATTGTATGGCCTAGATTTATCCTTCTCACTCTCAGCATATAAGAAGTGTTCTCACTATATACATCCGCACATATATATATATATATATATAGACACACACAATATTGCATTGGTTTGTTGTACATTTATTGCAGTTTCTTGCTTCCTTTCAAACTTCTCCCCTAACTCCCATGTTCATCCTAATCCCACTTCCCACACCATCTTCGGTTTCCATCATCATCTACATCCATCACTATTGTTTCCAAACAATTTTATTACCCAATTGGTTTGGGGGGACTGGAGGGGAGGATGTTTAGGCCGATTTTTGGTATTGTACAAATTCTGACAAAGCAAATAATGAAGATCAAGAAATCGTGGGATTCTACGAGTTATGTGGTAATCTCGTCCAAATGGTTTCAGTAAAATATGTCTACCACAATACAAAGTTGACAAAATCAAATTATAAGTATAATGGCCAAAACGTTCGTCTACTTAATAGCAAAATTGATGAAAATAATTTAGACTGAAATTGTAGTAAAGGTAAAGGAAATTGTCAAATTCATGCAAATTTGACAAGTAAAGAAAAATTGAAATAAAACAAGTTTTCTTTTCAAATGACAATGAAAAGAATAAAGAAACATAGAATTGAATGAAAACAACAAATAAGAAAAGTTTGTCAATTAGTATGTAAGTTAGACAGGAAATAAATTTATATTACTAAAAGTTTAAATTGATAAAGGAAATGTTAAAAGAAGAAATTTACAAAGTAAAGTGAATGACTAAAAGAACACTAAAAGTTGACGAAATAGAATTCAGGAAAGAACTTGAAATAAATCCGACATCTGGAGTCAATGGCAGTAAAGTAGAGAACATAAAAAGATAAGCTTAAGAATACTATGAATATAAAGATGAACATTAAATAGAACTTGAATTGAATAACTTGAATTGTATTGAAATTCAAATGGTTGGAAGGAGTACCTGATTTAATCTGTCAATATGCTGTGTGGTCGAGATGTGTAGGATGTTTCAAATAACCAACCTTTATTACATCGAGTTTACAAGTATTTATGGACAAAGAAAATAATTTCCTACAATAACTTCCTACCCTGCTATCTGCCACGTATACGGCAGTTTCCTATGTTTAAATTTAAACTATTTGACAAACAACTTCTCCAAGTGCTCAATTCTTTGAACCGCTCCATGTCAACTTGCTTGTCTTCGACGATCTTGTTGTTTGCCTTGTCTACTTGACAACTTCATGTCGAATCCTCACTTGTCAATTCTTCTATACTCTTCAAATTCGAAATCTTGATGAGGGATAACTATTTGAGGATTCAAGTTTAAAAAAAAAAAAAGTCTAAATTTTACGTTCAAAAATGTCAAAAAATGAATCAAAAAGTCTTTAACGGGTTTAACACATGAGCTGCTTTTGGTTAAGGTAGCAGGTGGAACATCAATGGTGTTCTTTGATATTTTTGGATCGTGGTTCTAGAGGTGATGGTAATGTAATACCCCGATTTTTCTGCTTTCTAAGATCGGTATAAATATAAATAAATATTTATATTTTTATCTGAAACTTAGGAAATGATTTTGGATAAACCAAAGTCATATTTATACTCTACTTTATTGTAGAGAGTTACGATTAAATTTTGGGTTGAAAATTCAGACGGAACTCGATCTGCGTTTTCACTGACAGTAAGATTTTACTGACCAGAAGACCTAATATTGACTCGTGAATGAAACGATTAATGTTTTTATCGTCTGTCCAACGATAGTGGTTATTTTGAAAATTTTCAAAATAAATAGGTTATTATACTTGATTCGGGTGTAAAACCTAAATCGGGTAATCGACGGAGTTGAGAACAGACGTGCAGAGACAAAACCCGACATCGGATGAGGAGACATCTTGCCACCTAGGGTGGTGAGTCATAGGGGTGACTCACCTAGAATTTAATTTATGTAATGATGGGTTTAAGTGTGAAAAGACCAAAATACCCGTAACCTAACCTATCCTAGTTAAATATTAACCATGGTTAAGGCAAGACAACTTCAATTTTGCTTCTTTCTCTCTCTGTTTTTTTTTGGTCATAAATCAGCCACATCTCCTTCAACCATGACCACAAATTTTTCATGATCACTATAGGTGTGAAATGTCTAAAATGTCCTTGAACTTTAAAGGAATTACACGTTTGTCCCTATGTATTTTTATCATTTTGTCCTCAAGGCAATTTTTGATGGACAAAACTGCCCCTCACTCATCCTTATGTGCGCTGCCCATCCTCATTAAACCACACTTAGGCATTTTTTTTATTTCTTTCATCTTCTTCCTTAAGCTTTTTCCTATTTTCTCTAAGTGAACCATAAGCTAGTTTGTGAAGCAACTACTTGAATCCTTGTCATTTTTCAATTTCCAAGAGGTGTACCATACTCATCTCACTTAATCAATATCATGTTCTTCATTCATTTTCTTGATTCAAGGCCATGATCATCATTTGAAATTCCTAGATCTAGAACTTCAAAAATCTCTAGAAAATCATAGAAAAATCTTATGATCATGAAACCAATTTCTATGAACTTGTCATCATCTCTATATTCATGATTCAAGAGCATGAATCAAACAAAATTTTCTTTCCTATTTTTCCTCCCAAGGCCGAAACCCTAAATTTTTGGGTGGAGGAGTTTTGTTCAATTTTTTTAGAAAGTGGTGCTTGATTCCATCTTCCTAGTTCATATAAGTATTGAATCCAAAGGATTGAATCAAAATAAAATTTCTAGCTTATTTTCTATGGGAAGGCCGAATCCATGTTCTTGAGAGCTTGGATGATTTTGTTTTATTTTTAACTTATGATCATTATTCTTAACTCTATACTGCTCTAAGGTCATGGATCTAAGAGTATGTGAAATTTTGAGATCCATAGCCTAATTTACTAGACTTGGTCGAATCTATCTTTATGATGGGTTAGAGGATTGCATGGTTTTAATTTTGAGTTATGATCATAGTTCTTGTCTTTCAAATACTTAAGGATCACAAATCCAATAGCATGTGAATTTTAGAAATTCCTAACCATTTTTACTAGTCATGGCCGAACCCTAGCCATAGAATTTAGGTGTTGTAATTGTTTGATGTTGTTGTGGTTTGTTGAAGGTTAAGTTATTGTGTGAATCATGTACGTGTTCTACGGAGCTCGGACATTCGGCGAAACTCATTTTGGAAGGAAAATCACTCTGAGGTAAGGGGAGTACCTGAGAGATATTTTCGATAGCTATTTGCTATTAGTATGTGGTCTGTATAATTTATTTGAGTGTGTTTGTGGTGTTTTAAAATTATCTTTTGGAGTTAATTTAACTGCTGTTAATTATCTGCTTTTAATTGATTATTTGCAGTTAATTGTTATAGTATTTCAATGCATGTTATAAACTGTGTTATCTGTTATAGTATTTATATAAAATTATTATTGACATTGGTTGTTGATTGAAAAGCCTGAAAGTGATCAGTGCTCAATTAATTAAGAAGATAAAAGTATTAAAAAGCTTTATAAGAAATATCGATTTTTTTAATTGGTGGAATATAGTAATATAATATTATTTAATTATTTGATTGGTTTAAAATGTGGAATAGTTGAAAATACTATTATTTTAATGATTTATCGACGTAAGAGTGATCTATGAGTTACATTGAGGGCGTAACCGTGAAAATATTTTAGTGCTGCTAATGTTTACGTAAGAAATTACAAAATAATATAAAAGGTTATTATAAAAAGTTAAGTTTCAAAAATAATTTAATTATGTAGTTGAGAAAATTATTTTACTAGAAAAAGTCAAATTTTGACTTAAAACGTTTTTAAAATGTCAAACGACGGTTAATTCCGAAAATATTTACGGAAAGCATTTAAAAAAAAACAATATTTGTTAGAACCGAGAATCAGTCTCAAATCAATATTTTTCTTTGAACTAAAGTTTCAAATAAAGATTTTCAGAAGAACATGAGTTTTTGGGTGATTTGATGATTTTAAAAATGAATTTCTCTATGTTTTGGCGTTTTATAAATAAATTTCAAACGGAAAAATTTTCCAGTAAAAGAGGTTTACTAAGAGGAACGTAATTTCGATAACTTGGATAAGTTGCGGAGGTTTTGTTTAGGATTTGTGTTTCACAGAACGAAAATAATTTTAAAGTTGAAAAGTGAACCTAGTAACCGAGACATCGGGATCCTAGTGTTCTATTATAAGTTATGGACTGTATGTCCTAAAGGTGAAGTTATGGACTATTTTGTCCTATAAAAGTTGTGTAAGTTTTGTTTTTTATAATCTACGAACCTAAGGCTAAATGCATCAGTCTAGTGGTTCGTGATTTGCACATTCGGACTTGGAGTCCTATTGTTGAAATTGAAAGACAAACTTT
>JAPCYP010000319.1:62500-67500 GCA_035048595.1 Echinosophora koreensis | reverse complement strand
GAAATTTGGAGGTAAAGCTGGAAATAATATAGCAAGAGTGCCTGCAAAAATTCAGGTCAAAAATCAATTTGTAGCCTAGGTTCCTTATCGTCGAACTGTCGCATATTCCTGATTTCGGTTGAAAAATCATAAAAAATCACCACCTTCATGAAATGCCACGAAACTTGGTGGACACCTTGGGAATAATATAAGTAGTGTGCCTGCAAAAAATCAGCTCAAAATTCGATGCCTAGACCCATTTTCCATTTTTCGGGAATTGTTTCGGTTTTCCACTTTGAAAATTTATAAAAAAAAAATGGTATGGTGAAAAATTCTGTAAATTTTTCATCCCCTAGCTCCCATTTTTATAAGCAACCCTGCAAAAAATCAGGCCAAAATTCGACCTCTAGGTTGGAAAAAAAGAGTATGTCTCCCCAGCAAAAAGGATGTCTTGTGCTGGAAAATGGGTCTTTGCATATTAAGCTATTATAGGGGGGGGAGAGGTGCCAGCCTGACCCTGACCTGGTGCCACGCCTGGTGCACCATGGTCATGCCCCCCCCTACCCCATGCAATGATCCCCAACATTGCACACCGACCATGCCCACGGCATGGTAGGTGACTCGATCGGGTCATCTTCCGACCGATCGACTCCGTGGGCCCGGGCACGGGCGGGCCGGCACGGGCGGGCCCGGGTGGGCCCTGGAGGTGGGCCCGGGGAAAAATGCGGGCATCGGATGGGTTCGTTTTTGTGGGGATTTTCCAAGGGGTGTCGAGGCTATGGGTGCGCTTCCCTGACCTTGGTTATGGATGGACGTTGTGTTAGGTGATGCCTTCTGGGGCGGAACCGCAACACGAAGGGATGCGTGATCGTCCGGATGTGACCAAGGTGGGGGTAACCCAACACCAAACTGGCTGAAGGCGCACCGTAAAGGATCCCCTCACAAATGTTGCTGGCACCGGTTTTTAAAAAGACGGCTTTTGATATTTTTTCAATTTCGTTTTCCAAAAGGATGGCTTTCGATAATTATCAATTTCGTGGGGTACTCGATGGTGTGGCGAGGCTGTGGGTGCGCGGATCCTCGACCTTGGCTGTGGATGGACGTGGTGTTAGGTGATGCCTTTCGGGGCAGAGCCGAAGCACCAAGAGACGGGTGATCGTCCTGAAGTGGCCTTGGAAGGGGTGACAAACGCCAGATCGGCTGAAGGTGCATCGGAAAGGATCCTCGCGACGTTGTTGGTTTTTAAAAAATTTCGCTTTCGATTTTTAACAATTTCGTGGGGTACTCGATGGTGTGGGGAGGCTGTGGGTGCGCGGCTCCTTGACCTTGGTTGTGGATGGACGTGGTGTTAGGTGATGCCTTCCGGGGCAGATCCGAAGCACCAAGAGACGGGTGATCGTCCTGAAGTGGCCTCGGAAGGGGTGACAAATGCCAGATCGGCTGAAGTTGCATCGGAAAGGATCCTCGTGACGTTGTTGGTTTTTAAAAGTTTTCGCTTTCGATTTTTATCAATTTCGTGGGGTACTCGATGGTGTGACGAGGCTGTGGGTGCGTGGCTCCTCGACCTTGGCTGTGGATGGACGTGGTGTTAGGTGATGCCTTTCGGGGCAGAGCCGAAGCACCAAGAGACGGGTGATCGTCCTGAAGTGGCCTTGGAAGGGGTGACAAACGCCAGATCGGCTGAAGGTGCATCGGAAAGGATCCTCGCGACGTTGTTGGTTTTTAAAAAATTTCGCTTTCGATTTTTAACAATTTCGTGGGGTACTCGATGGTGTGGGGAGGCTGTGGGTGCGCGGCTCCTTGACCTTGGTTGTGGATGGACGTGGTGTTAGGTGATGCCTTCCGGGGCAGATCCGAAGCACCAAGAGACGGGTGATCGTCCTGAAGTGGCCTCGGAAGGGGTGACAAATGCCAGATCGGCTGAAGTTGCATCGGAAAGGATCCTCGTGACGTTGTTGGTTTTTAAAAGTTTTCGCTTTCGATTTTTATCAATTTCGTGGGGTACTCGATGGTGTGACGAGGCTGTGGGTGCGTGGCTCCTCGACCTTGGCTGTGGATGGACGTGGTGTTAGGTGATGCCTTTCGGGGCAGAGCCGAAGCACCAAGAGACGGGTGATCGTCCTGAAGTGGCCTTGGAAGGGGTGACAAATGCCAGATCGGCTGAAGGTGCATCGGAAAGTATCCTCGCGACGTTGGTTGTTTTTAAAAAACTTCGCTTTCGATTTTTAACAATTTCGTGGGGTACTCGATGGTGTGGGGAGGCTGTGGGTGCGCGGCTCCTCGACCTTGGCTGTGGATGGACGTGGTGTTAGGTGATGCCTTCCGGGGCAGAGCGGAAGCACCAAGAGACGGGTGATCGTCCTGAAGTGGCCTCGGAAGGGGTGACAAACGCCAGATCGGCTGAAGTTGCATCGGAAAGGATCCTCGTGATGTTGTTGGTTTTTAAAAAATTTCGCTTTCGATTTTTAACAATTTCGTGGGGTACTCGATGGTGTGGCGAGGCTGTGGGTGCGCGGCTCCTCGACCTTGGCTGTGGATGGACGTGGCGTTAGGTGATGCCTTTCGGGGCAGAGCCGAAGCACCAAGAGACGGGTGATCGTCCTGAAGTGGCCTTGGAAGGGGTGACAAACGCCAGATCGGCTGAAGGTGCATCGGAAAGGATCCTCGCGACGTTGTTGGTTTTTAAAAAATTTCGCTTTCGATTTTTAACAATTTCGTGGGGTACTCGATGGTGTGGCGAGGCTGTGGGTGCGCGGCTCCTCGACCTTGGTTGTGGATGGACGTGGTGTTAGGTGATGCCTTCCGGGGCAGATCCGAAGCACTAAGAGACGGGTGATCGTCCTGAAGTGGCCTCGGAAGGGGTGACAAACGCCAGATCGGCTGAAGGTGCATCGGAAAGGATCCTCGTGACGTTGTTGGTTTTTAAAAATTTTCGCTTTCGATTTTTAGCAATTTCGTGGGGTACTCGATGGTGTGGCGAGGCTGTGGGTGCGCGGCTCCTCGACCTTTGGCTGTGGATGGACGTGGTGTTAGGTGATGCCTTATGGGGCAGAGCCGAAGCACCAAGAGACGGGTGATCGTCCTGAAGTGGCCTTGGAAGGGGTGACAAACGCCAGATCGGCTGAAGGCGCATCGGAAAGGATCCTCGTGATGTTGTTGGTTTTTAAAATTTTCCCTTTCGATTTTTATCAATTTAGTGGGGGTACTCGATGGTGTGGCGAGGCTGTGGGTGCGCGGCTCCTCGACCTTGGCTGTGGATGGACGTGGTGTTAGGTGATGCCTTTCGGGGCAGAGCCGAAGCACCAAGAGACGGGTGATCGTCCTGAAGTGGCCTTGGAAGGGGTGACAAACGCCAGATCGGCTGAAGGTGCATCGGAAAGGATCCTCGCGACGTTGTTGGTTTTTAAAAAATTTCGCTTTCGATTTTTAACAATTTCGTGGGGTACTCGATGGTGTGGGGAGGCTGTGGGTGCGCGGCTCCTCGACCTTGGCTGTGGATGGACGTGGTGTTAGGTGATGCCTTCCGGGGCAGAGCCGAAGCACCAAGAGACGGGTGATCGTCCTGAAGTGGCCTCGGAAGGGGTGACAAACGCCAGATCGGCTGAAGTTGCATCGGAAAGGATCCTCGTGACTGTTGTTGGTTTTTAAAAAGTTTCGCTTTCGATTTTTAACAATTTCGTGGGGTACTCGATGGTGTGGCGAGGCTGTGGGTGCGCGGCTCCTCGACCTTGGCTGTGGATGGACGTGGTGTTAGGTGATGCCTTTCGGGGCAGAGCCGAAGCACCAAGAGACGGGTGATCGTCCTGAAGTGGCCTTGGAAGGGGTGACAAACGCCAGATCGGCTGAAGGTGCATCGGAAAGGATCCTCGCGACGTTGTTGGTTTTTAAAAAATTTCGCTTTCGATTTTTAACAATTTCGTGGGGTACTCGATGGTGTGGCGAGGCTGTGGGTGCGCGGCTCCTCGACCTTGGCTGTGGATGGACGTGGTGTTAGGTGATGCCTTCCGGGGCAGATCCGAAGCACCAAGAGACGGGTGATCGTCCTGAAGTGGCCTCGGAAGGGGTGACAAACGCCAGATCGGCTGAAGGTGCATCGGAAAGGATCCTCGTGACGTTGTTGGTTTTTAAAAATTTCGCTTTCGATTTTTAACAATTTCGTGGGGTACTCGATGGTGTGGCGAGGCTGTGGGTGCGCGGCTCCTCGACCTTGGCTGTGGATGGACGTGGTGTTAGGTGATGCCTTATGGGGCAGAGCCGAAGCACCAAGAGACGGGTGATCGTCCTGAAGTGGCCTTGGAAGGGGTGACAAACGCCAGATCGGCTGAAGGTGCATCGGAAAGGATCCTCGTGACTGTTGTTGGTTTTTAAAATTTTCGCTTTCGATTTTTATCAATTTCGTGGGGTACTCGATGGTGTGGCGAGGCTGTGGGTGCGCGGCTCCTCGACCTTGGCTGTGGATGGACGTGGTGTTAGGTGATGCCTTTCGGGGCAGAGCCGAAGCACCAAGAGACGGGTGATCGTCCTGAAGTGGCCTTGGAAGGGGTGACAAACGCCAGATCGGCTGAAGGTGCATCGGAAAGGATCCTCGCGACGTTGTTGGTTTTTAAAAAATTTCGCTTTCGATTTTTAACAATTTCGTGGGGTACTCGATGGTGTGGGGAGGCTGTGGGTGCGCGGCTCCTTGACCTTGGTTGTGGATGGACGTGGTGTTAGGTGATGCCTTCCGGGGCAGATCCGAAGCACCAAGAGACGGGTGATCGTCCTGAAGTGGCCTCGGAAGGGGTGACAAATGCCAGATCGGCTGAAGTTGCATCGGAAAGGATCCTCGTGACGTTGTTGGTTTTTAAAAGTTTTCGCTTTCGATTTTTATCAATTTCGTGGGGTACTCGATGGTGTGACGAGGCTGTGGGTGCGTGGCTCCTCGACCTTGGCTGTGGATGGACGTGGTGTTAGGTGATGCCTTTCGGGGCAGAGCCGAAGCACCAAGAGACGGGTGATCGTCCTGAAGTGGCCTTGGAAGG
>JAPCYP010000319.1:40000-42500 GCA_035048595.1 Echinosophora koreensis | reverse complement strand
GGTATTCATGGTTTGGCTCGGCAAGGTGCACCAGATTCCTGATCTGGCTCTTTATTCATGATTTGGCTCGGTCTGGTGCACCAGATTCCTGACCTGGCATGGTCTGGTGCACCAGATTCATGATTTGGCTCGGTCTGGTGCACCAGATTCCTGACCTGGCATGGTCTGGTGCACCAGATTCCTGACCTGGCTCGGTGTGGTGCGCCGGATTCATGATTTGGCTCGGTCTGGTGCACCAGAATCCTGACTTGGCTCCGTGTGGTGCCCCGGATTCCTGACATGGCTCGGTCTGGTGCACCAGATTCCTGACTTGGCTCGGTCGGTGCGGAATAGGAACCAAGGTTGCAAGGGTCTGGTGCACATGGCACTGACCGGCTGAAGGTGCTGGTGCCGGAAGATGGAGGTTCATTTTGGGTGGCTCGTGCACGACCACTGTGCTGGGCACACGTCGCAGATGCACCGAGCACCGACGGGAAAATGTTGTGACACATGCTTGAGAGCATTCCCCTGACCCCCCCCCTAGACTTTTTAGAAGGCGTGGTGGAAAAGCAAACCTGTCATCCATGGTCCACCACATGTTTAAGTACGCTAGCATACCACATTTCGGCTAAAAGTTCTTAAAACTCCAACCCCTCAATGAAATGCAACGAAATTTGGAGGTAAAGCTGGAAATAATATAGCAAGAGTGCCTGCAAAAATTCAGGTCAAAAATCAATTTGTAGCCTAGGTTCCTTATCGTCGAACTGTCGCATATTCCTGATTTCGGTTGAAAAATCATAAAAAATCACCACCTTCATGAAATGCCACGAAACTTGGTGGACACCTTGGGAATAATATAAGTAGTGTGCCTGCAAAAAATCAGCTCAAAATTCGATGCCTAGACCCATTTTCCATTTTTCGGGAATTGTTTCGGTTTTCCACTTTGAAAATTTATAAAAAAAAAATGGTATGGTGAAAAATTCTGTAAATTTTTCATCCCCTAGCTCCCATTTTTATAAGCAACCCTGCAAAAAATCAGGCCAAAATTCGACCTCTAGGTTGGAAAAAAAGAGTATGTCTCCCCAGCAAAAAGGATGTCTTGTGCTGGAAAATGGGTCTTTGCATATTAAGCTATTATAGGGGGGGGAGAGGTGCCAGCCTGACCCTGACCTGGTGCCACGCCTGGTGCACCATGGTCATGCCCCCCCTACCCCATGCAATGATCCCCAACATTGCACACCGACCATGCCCACGGCATGGTAGGTGACTCGATCGGGTCATCTTCCGACCGATCGACTCCGTGGGCCCGGGCACGGGCGGGCCCGGGTGGGCCCTGGAGGTGGGCCCGGGGAAAAATGCGGGCATCGGATGGGTTCGTTTTTGTGGGGATTTTCCAAGGGGTGTCGAGGCTATGGGTGCGCTTCCCTGACCTTGGTTATGGATGGACGTTGTGTTAGGTGATGCCTTCTGGGGCGGAACCGCAACACGAAGGGATGCGTGATCGTCCGGATGTGACCAAGGTGGGGGTAACCCAACACCAAACTGGCTGAAGGCGCACCGTAAAGGATCCCCTCACAAATGTTGCTGGCACCGGTTTTTAAAAAGACGGCTTTTGATATTTTTTCAATTTCGTTTTCCAAAAGGATGGCTTTCGATAATTATCAATTTCGTGGGGTACTCGATGGTGTGGCGAGGCTGTGGGTGCGCGGATCCTCGACCTTGGCTGTGGATGGACGTGGTGTTAGGTGATGCCTTTCGGGGCAGAGCCGAAGCACCAAGAGACGGGTGATCGTCCTGAAGTGGCCTTGGAAGGGGTGACAAACGCCAGATCGGCTGAAGGTGCATCGGAAAGGATCCTCGCGACGTTGTTGGTTTTTAAAAAATTTCGCTTTCGATTTTTAACAATTTCGTGGGGTACTCGATGGTGTGGGGAGGCTGTGGGTGCGCGGCTCCTTGACCTTGGTTGTGGATGGACGTGGTGTTAGGTGATGCCTTCCGGGGCAGATCCGAAGCACCAAGAGACGGGTGATCGTCCTGAAGTGGCCTCGGAAGGGGTGACAAATGCCAGATCGGCTGAAGTTGCATCGGAAAGGATCCTCGTGACGTTGTTGGTTTTTAAAAGTTTTCGCTTTCGATTTTTATCAATTTCGTGGGGTACTCGATGGTGTGACGAGGCTGTGGGTGCGTGCTCCTCGACCTTGGGCTGTGGATGGACGTGGTGTTAGGTGATGCCTTTCGGGGCAGAGCCGAAGCACCAAGAGACGGGGTGATCGTCCTGAAGTGGCCTTGGAAGGGGTGACAAACGCCAGATCGGCTGAAGGTGCATCGGAAAGGATCCTCGCGACGTTGTTGGTTTTTAAAAAATTTCGCTTTCGATTTTTAAACAATTTCGTGGGGTACTCGATGGTGTGGGGAGGCTGTGGGTGCGCGGCTCCTTGACCTTGGTTGTGGATGGACGTGGTGTTAGGTGATGCCTTCCGGGGCAGATCCGAAAGCACCAAGAGACGGGTGATCGTCCTGA
>JAPCYP010000319.1:27500-30000 GCA_035048595.1 Echinosophora koreensis | reverse complement strand
CCTAGACCCATTTTCCATTTTTCGGGAATTGTTTCGGTTTTCCACTTTGAAAATTTATAAAAAAAAAATGGTATGGTGAAAAATTCTGTAAATTTTTCATCCCCTAGCTCCCATTTTTATAAGCAACCCTGCAAAAAATCAGGCCAAAATTCGACCTCTAGGTTGGAAAAAAAGAGTATGTCTCCCCAGCAAAAAGGATGTCTTGTGCTGGAAAATGGGTCTTTGCATATTAAGCTATTATAGGGGGGGGAGAGGTGCCAGCCTGACCCTGACCTGGTGCCACGCCTGGTGCACCATGGTCATGCCCCCCCCTACCCCATGCAATGATCCCCAACATTGCACACCGACCATGCCCACGGCATGGTAGGTGACTCGATCGGGTCATCTTCCGACCGATCGACTCCGTGGGCCCGGGCACGGGCGGGCCCGGGTGGGCCCTGGAGGTGGGCCCGGGGAAAAATGCGGGCATCGGATGGGTTCGTTTTTGTGGGGATTTTCCAAGGGGTGTCGAGGCTATGGGTGCGCTTCCCTGACCTTGGTTATGGATGGACGTTGTGTTAGGTGATGCCTTCTGGGGCGGAACCGCAACACGAAGGGATGCGTGATCGTCCGGATGTGACCAAGGTGGGGGTAACCCAACACCAAACTGGCTGAAGGCGCACCGTAAAGGATCCCCTCACAAATGTTGCTGGCACCGGTTTTTAAAAAGACGGCTTTTGATATTTTTCAATTTCGTTTTCCAAAAGGATGGCTTTCGATAATTATCAATTTCGTGGGGTACTCGATGGTGTGGCGAGGCTGTGGGTGCGCGGATCCTCGACCTTGGCTGTGGATGGACGTGGTGTTAGGTGATGCCTTTCGGGGCAGAGCCGAAGCACCAAGAGACGGGTGATCGTCCTGAAGTGGCCTTGGAAGGGGTGACAAACGCCAGATCGGCTGAAGGTGCATCGGAAAGGATCCTCGCGACGTTGTTGGTTTTTAAAAAATTTCGCTTTCGATTTTTAACAATTTCGTGGGGTACTCGATGGTGTGGGGAGGCTGTGGGTGCGCGGCTCCTTGACCTTGGTTGTGGATGGACGTGGTGTTAGGTGATGCCTTCCGGGGCAGATCCGAAGCACCAAGAGACGGGTGATCGTCCTGAAGTGGCCTCGGAAGGGGTGACAAATGCCAGATCGGCTGAAGTTGCATCGGAAAGGATCCTCGTGACGTTGTTGGTTTTAAAAGTTTTCGCTTTCGATTTTTATCAATTTCGTGGGGTACTCGATGGTGTGACGAGGCTGTGGGTGCGTGGCTCCTCGACCTTGGCTGTGGATGGACGTGGTGTTAGGTGATGCCTTTCGGGGCAGAGCCGAAGCACCAAGAGACGGGTGATCGTCCTGAAGTGGCCTTGGAAGGGGTGACAAACGCCAGATCGGCTGAAGGTGCATCGGAAAGGATCCTCGCGACGTTGTTTGTTTTTAAAAAAATTCGCTTTCGATTTTTAACAATTTCGTGGGGTACTCGATGGTGTGGGGAGGCTGTGGGTGCGCGGCTCCTTGACCTTGGTTGTGGATGGACGTGGTGTTAGGTGATGCCTTCCGGGGCAGATCCGAAGCACCAAGAGACGGGTGATCGTCCTGAAGTGGCCTCGGAAGGGGTGACAAATGCCAGATCGGCTGAAGTTGCATCGGAAAGGATCCTCGTGACGTTGTTGGTTTTTAAAAAGTTTTCGCTTTCGATTTTTATCAATTTCGTGGGGTACTCGATGGTGTGACGAGGCTGTGGGTGCGTGGCTCCTCGACCTTGGCTGTGGATGGACGTGGTGTTAGGTGATGCCTTTCGGGGCAGAGCCGAAGCACCAAGAGACGGGTGATCGTCCTGAAGTGGCCTTGGAAGGGGTGACAAATGCCAGATCGGCTGAAGGTGCATCGGAAAGTATCCTCGCGACGTTGGTTGTTTTTAAAAAACTTCGCTTTCGATTTTTAACAATTTCGTGGGGTACTCGATGGTGTGGGGAGGCTGTGGGTGCGCGGCTCCTCGACCTTGGCTGTGGATGGACGTGGTGTTAGGTGATGCCTTCCGGGGCAGAGCGGAAGCACCAAGAGACGGGTGATCGTCCTGAAGTGGCCTCGGAAGGGGTGACAAACGCCAGATCGGCTGAAGTTGCATCGGAAAGGATCCTCGTGATGTTGTTGGTTTTTAAAAAATTTCGCTTTCGATTTTTAACAATTTCGTGGGGTACTCGATGGTGTGGCGAGGCTGTGGGTGCGCGGCTCCTCGACCTTGGCTGTGGATGGACGTGGTGTTAGGTGATGCCTTTCGGGGCAGAGCCGAAGCACCAAGAGACGGGTGATCGTCCTGAAGTGGCCTTGGAAGGGGTGACAAACGCCAGATCGGCTGAAGGTGCATCGGAAAGGATCCTCGCGACGTTGTTGGTTTTTAAAAAATTTCGCTTTCGATTTTTAACAATTTCGTGGGGTACTCGATGGTGTGGCGAGGCTGTGGGTGCGCGGCTCCTCGA
>JAPCYP010000319.1:5000-7500 GCA_035048595.1 Echinosophora koreensis | reverse complement strand
AAAAATTCGACTTCTAGCTTGGAAAAAAAGAGTATGTCTCCCCAGCAAAAAGGATGTCTTGTGCTGGAAAATGGGTCTTTGCATATTAAGCTATTATAGGGGGCAGGTACCTGGCTATTTATATATATATATATATTATATTATATTATATATTATATATATAGTAGTAGTAGTAGTTGTAGTTGTAGTTGTTATCTCGGTGACAGCTATCTCCAACCGGGAACGAGGGAATGGTGCATCGGCCACGGGTCCCCGGGTGCACCAGGTGCACCAGGTGCCGGATCTGCCTCGATCGGTGCGGAGAGGAACCAAGGTAGCTAGGTTCTGGTGCACCAGATTCCTGACTTGGCTCGGTATTCATGGTTTGGCTCGGCAAGGTGCACCAGATTCCTGATCTGGCTCTTTATTCATGATTTGGCTCGGTCTGGTGCACCAGATTCCTGACCTGGCATGGTCTGGTGCACCAGATTCATGATTTGGCTCGGTCTGGTGCACCAGATTCCTGACCTGGCATGGTCTGGTGCACCAGATTCCTGACCTGGCTCGGTGTGGTGCGCCGGATTCATGATTTGGCTCGGTCTGGTGCACCAGAATCCTGACTTGGCTCCGTGTGGTGCCCCGGATTCCTGACATGGCTCGGTCTGGTGCACCAGATTCCTGACTTGGCTCGGTCGGTGCGGAAGGAACCAAGGTTGCAAGGGTCTGGTGCACATGGCACTGACCGGCTGAAGGTGCTGGTGCCGGAAGATGGAGGTTCATTTTGGGTGGCTCGTGCACGACCACTGTGCTGGGCACACGTCGCAGATGCACCGAGCACCGACGGGAAAATGTTGTGACACATGCTTGAGAGCATTCCCCTGACCCCCCCCTAGACTTTTTAGAAGGCGTGGTGGAAAAGCAAACCTGTCATCCATGGTCCACCACATGTTTAAGTACGCTAGCATACCACATTTCGGCTAAAATTTCTTAAAACTCCAACCCCTCAATGAAATGCAACGAAATTTGGAGGTAAAGCTGGAAATAATATAGCAAGAGTGCCTGCAAAAATTCAGGTCAAAAATCAATTTGTAGCCTAGGTTCCTTATCGTCGAACTGTCGCATATTCCTGATTTCGGTTGAAAAATCATAAAAAATCACCACCTTCATGAAATGCCACGAAACTTGGTGGACACCTTGGGAATAATATAAGTAGTGTGCCTGCAAAAAATCAGCTCAAAATTCGATGCCTAGACCCATTTTTCCATTTTTCGGGAATTGTTTCGGTTTTCCACTTTGAAAATTTATAAAAAAAAAATGGTATGGTGAAAAATTCTGTAAATTTTTCATCCCCTAGCTCCCATTTTTATAAGCAACCCTGCAAAAAATCAGGCCAAAATTCGACCTCTAGGTTGGAAAAAAAGAGTATGTCTCCCCAGCAAAAAGGATGTCTTGTGCTGGAAAATGGGTCTTTGCATATTAAGCTATTATAGGGGGGGGAGAGGTGCCAGCCTGACCCTGACCTGGTGCCACGCCTGGTGCACCATGGTCATGCCCCCCCCTACCCCATGCAATGATCCCCAACATTGCACACCGACCATGCCCACGGCATGGTAGGTGACTCGATCGGGTCATCTTCCGACCGATCGACTCCGTGGGCCCGGGCACGGGCCGGGCCCGGGGTGGGCCCTGGAGGTGGGCCCGGGGGAAAAATGCGGGCATCGGATGGGTTTCGTTTTTGTGGGGATTTTCCAAGGGGTGTCGAGGCTATGGGTGCGCTTCCCTGACCTTGGTTATGGATGGACGTTGTGTTAGGTGATGCCTTCTGGGGCGGAACCGCAACACGAAGGGATGCGTGATCGTCCGGATGTGACCAAGGTGGGGGTAACCCAACACCAAACTGGCTGAAGGCGCACCGTAAAGGATCCCCTCACAAATGTTGCTGGCACCGGTTTTTAAAAAGACGGCTTTTGATATTTTTTTCAATTTCGTTTTCCAAAAGGATGGCTTTCGATAATTATCAATTTCGTGGGGTACTCGATGGTGTGGCGAGGCTGTGGGTGCGCGGATCCTCGACCTTGGCTGTGGATGGACGTGGTGTTAGGTGATGCCTTTCGGGGCAGAGCCGAAGCACCAAGAGACGGGTGATCGTCCTGAAGTGGCCTTGGAAGGGGTGACAAACGCCAGATCGGCTGAAGGTGCATCGGAAAGGATCCTCGCGACGTTGTTGGTTTTTAAAAAATTTCGCTTTCGATTTTTAACAATTTCGTGGGTACTCGATGGTGTGGGGAGGCTGTGGGTGCGCGGCTCCTTGACCTTGGTTGTGGATGGACGTGGTGTTAGGTGATGCCTTCCGGGGCAGATCCGAAGCACCAAGAGACGGGTGATCGTCCTGAAGTGGCCTCGGAAGGGGTGACAAACTGCCAGATCGGCTGAAGTTGCATCGGAAAGGATCCTCGTGACGTTGTTGGTTTTTAAAAGTTTTCGCTTTCGATTTTTTATCAATTTCGTGGGGTACTCGATG